>DWDV01000629.1:0-15797 GCA_018245615.1 Mimoniades ocyalus
CAAACAAACAAACAAACAAACAAACAAACAAACAAACAAACAAACAAACAAACAAACAAACAAACAAACAAACAAACTCTTCAGCTTTATAATATTAGTATAGATTAGTAATTAGTAATTAGTAATTAGTAATTAGTATTAGTATTAGTATAGTTTTCATTCTTATTTGCAACAAAATACTTATAGTAGGAAAATATGCGTTAGAACTGCAGAAATATATTTGTGATGTTAAAATTTCCCTCTTGATCCACCCCCCATAGTGCGTGAGTCGATGCAATAACAAAGCTCACTTGGCAATGTTGCCAGCGCGGCGAAAATAAAAATATTATCCGACAACTATTTGTAAGTATTCGGATATTACAAGGAGCTGTTACTTGCACCTTTAATACAGTTTTCCTCTTTATATGGTGTCCTACATACAAAATGCGAATAGTGATTGATTTTTACGCAAATATTGCTAATATTTTTATTTATTTCCATACCTAGATCACTTTTCACGCAAATTTTATGCGGCCGCAATGAAAATTTGGACAATAAGAACGGCAATCAAATAGAAAAAGTTCGAAGCGCCTTTTAAAAAAGTCCTTTAATACTAGAAAGATAAGATCTCACTCTCTTTTCTAAGACCAGCACATAGAGCATAAATGTTGTTGATACCTAACAGAGACGGATCGTTGCTACTAGTGGCTGTACATAATATTTATATCAAAACCGTGATAGAATGTTCTAGCAGCTTTCACGTAGGGACAGATTCAGAACCTTTATTAAACTTATTGAGTATATTGAATATTCAATAAGTAAACTTATTGAATATTCAATAAAATTCTATGTATTAAATGAAACTTAACATTATCTTTCCACTTTCAATCATTATGAATATGCAGCTTGCGCATTCTCGTTGCACATCACGAAATACTTAGTTGACATTGATGTTAGGCTCCATATGAATATGTATATATTTATACAGTTAATTTTTATGATCGTATTTATATTTTATTATAGAGTTGTATGGCAATAGGCACACCACCTATTCCATAGTTGGATGTAAACGTAATTGTCGAAACGTGGGAGTATACTATAATCCTCTGCCTACTTCTTCGGAGATTACATTTTTTTTTTTTGCGCCCAGACAATGCGGAAAAGGGCTACCCTCCATACGGAAGGGAGGTGGTGACGCTCTAAGCTTACCACTGCGACCGCTCGCAGTGGTTATGTGGGACTCAGGGGAGAGAGAGATTACAGGTGTGATGTTACGTTTTAGTTAACTGCTATAGGGTGTGTAGCAGCTGCATAGAGATATTCCTATTGTTGTCTTCCCTTCAAGTTACTGTAGTGCTTAGCAATACTCCTGATTTACGGACTTAATATCACAAATGTATTGACCGACCTCTGTGGATCCCATCACGTGTCATTGTACACACTATATTGCTACTCCAGATTCATATTTTATTTGTTGTGCTATTAAATGGTACTTCACCCGTCTTAAGTCTTCTATCCCAAATAAATTCGGCGTTCTCACCAAGTTTGAGATAACAGTATATTGATTACAAAAAATAAAATTGTCGCTTGATTGTTTGATCATTATAATCTTATTAATAGCTTATATTATAATGAGATTTTCTGACACTAACTGTCCTATTCGAGGTCGGTTGCAAACGGCCATGAGCGGCAGAGGCTATTTGTACCTGCTGGAGTCTGGATATGTGCTTAGTGCATGGCAATAGGCTCACCACCTATTTCATAGTGAAACGTAAACGTAACTGGTGAATCGTGGAAGTGTTCTACATTCTTCCGCCTACCTCTTCGGAGATTACAGGCGTGATGTTGCATAAAATATTATAATATACGAGTACATTATAAATATTACTCTTAGCTTTATTTATTTAACAGACCATTTGCAGGATGTTCATATTGTATAACACTCACAATACATGTGCTTACGTATGTATGTACATGTGTTTAAATCATTTCAATTTTTTATGCAAATTAAGCAAGAAACTGTGTTTTTGTACAGCTGACTGCAATAGAAAATAACTGTTCCATTAATGTTACCACAAACGAGTTGGTAGTGTTCATAAACACAAAAATATTCATGAAACCTTTAAAAAGGTCGTAGTTGACAATATTTCCAACGCGAATTTTGAGTACGAAGCTCGGTAAAACATTATCTTTTCAGCTTCTTTTGGGTCGATGTCAAGTCGTGGCAAGGGTGGAATTTTAAAATTTTCTCACTGTGCTCCCATTCGCCGCCTTGACAACGTACAGCTTACAAATTTTAAATTTTTAATATGCCCGTTGTCTGACACATTCGTCGTTAAAATATACCGTATAACCTTGCGGTTTAAAATTCCGCGTACCATTCTAAGGCTACAGGTTCACCGCTTGACGAGCGTATCTATTTCTTTAAAAAAATATGCATGTGCATTTGTAGGGTTAAATATCAGTTAATGCATCGGTGAAGGAGAATGTGGTGAGGAAATCTGCACAGCTTGAAGTTCTCCATCATGTCTTGTAAAGTGTGTGAAGTCCGTCAACTCGTCCTTAGCCAGCGCCGTGTACCTACTAAGATATTACCCATCTAATTCTAAAAGGAAACCTTTGTCTAATAGTGCAAGCATGAAAATGTTAATGATATTATAATTTTTAAATTTCAAATACATGTTGCATGAAAGATTGCGTTAATCTGTGCCCAACTGTCATCGCTGTGTCCGAGCAAATTTTCCCGCCAATTTCTCGAACATAAGAACACAGAAGCTCGCTCTGCTGCTGTGCGCAATGAAACATAACGAAGCATTTCATGGTTTTATTTAAGTCGAATATCCAAGTAGATACGGAATAAGCATTAACCCGCGATCGATTCGTAACAAAAATCTACACCAGCAATAAAATAATAACGAAAATTGAATTTGTTACATAAAATATTTTCGACAATAGCGTTTGCTACGTTTTGTATATAGATACATAACACAGACTATTGTGATGTATTCGTACAGTCATCGTATGTTATACAAGCGACTTTATTTGCATTGCGTATAATATTAACAATATATTTTATGAGCTGAGGAAAAACATCAAAAAGATCGGAAGCAAAAACATACTTTGCTACAAAATTTCTTATTAATAATATACAATACAATATTATTGGTTTTACTGTTTGTAACTGAAATATATAAATTATCTAGGTTAGTAAATGCAGAGCAAGCGGCGCGCAGTAGAACATATGACCGTTGTTCCTTAAAACTTTAATAACTTTATATTAAATGAAGATCTTCCAGTAATCGTTATTACATATTGCCTCGTTAGTCGAGACGTTGCAATCGCGACTGCTGTACGAGAGATGTTGGGTTCTAATCTCGGGTCGGGCACTATTCGATTTTTCTAACTTAGATTTTCCCCCTTGTTCCATTGTGAGACGTAAACCTAACTGGTGAAACGTGGGAGTGTACTACACTCCACTGCCTACCTCTTTGGTGTTACGTTCGTGGGGCGTTCGTTACGTTGGGCCTGGTGTTACGTTCGTAATTCTATATGGGCCAAGTATCTAAGGAATAAAACAAAGAAGACTTAATTGAAATGTAACCAGTAGTTTTTCATGATACGCTCACAACGGCAGACCTCTATCATTTTATTTATATAATTTTTTGTGATATGAAAGGTACATTTATGATTCAATTCAAATTGAACCATTGAAGTGACCAGATATGTGTTTTTATATAATCTTCCAAAACCATATTTGGAATAAACATATTAACTACAAAAAGTACATATTAATTGTATAAACAGTAGTATATGGTTTGTATTTTCATGTAATCACAACTTTACCTTAAACTTTGAGCACACTGTTCGCATTGTGTCAATACATATCAATAAGAAAAATGAATGTCCTCCTATGAAACTTATCATACATTATTGCAAACTGAACCACAAGTCTCAATCCGATATGAAGTAAGTCCGTTTATATGGAAATCGATCTTCAGAATTAATATTTTTATTCATTTTATTACAACCCCGTGACCCTCTACTCATTCTGAAATGAAACAGTGTCCAACAGTGTCGGGTTAACAGGATTGATGATCGTGATGCATTTTACAGGGTGGAGCAGAAAATGACGACATAATGTGAATTGGCGGCCATATTATTAAGAAGAAGTAAGATTACTTTAAGATTACTTTAAATTTTCTAATTTAGATTTTCTAGTAGTGGCTCGGAGTCTGGATATGTGCCCGGTATGTGGCAATAGGCTCACCACCTATTCCATCGTGGGACGTAAAAGTAACTGGTGAAACGTGGGAGTGTTCTACATTTATCTGCCTACCTCTTCGGGGATTACAGGCGTGATGTTACTTTACTTTAAGTAAGATTACTTTAATTTTTCACAGAAAGTTTATTTGAAAGTGTAAAATTTACATTAAGTTAAAAAAATATATAGCTCAAATGATCATCTTTAGAGTCGATGTGCATTTAAACCACGTTTCTGGCGTTTTCAATTATTCGCAAAAATCTGGCTCTAAAATGGCGATTCCTTTTACGGTACTCGTTTGCGAGGCTTGAAAGATTTTGGTTTGTAGTAGTAAACGCTAGGTTTCAAAAAACGCCAAAAGACGATCTCTGGCGATCATATAACCTGTTTTATGTGTAAGCATACAAACGTACCCAACACAAAACATTTCTACTTTGGAACAACTTGACATCATGGAACACAAGCGCAGGCAAACACAATAAATCATTTGCCTTTCTATACGAGTGTTATTCTCAAAGCGCTCGATATTAATGAATATTCAATGAAGGACTGACACATGGTGTCACAAACAAGGAAATATGACAATCGAGAAAAGCTTCGGCATCACATTTTTGGCTACAGCTTTCAAAGGTTCGTATTCAAAAAATGGAAATAAGCGCTTGCTGTCATGTAGAAATATACTCGTGCATCTCTCTCTACAGAACTGCATGAATACTTCAGAATATTCGAATTTTGGAACTGGATTGGTCCAGTACATGTCATTTAAGGTAACTTTATGATAATCTACAATGAATATTTCGTTAGAAACCGCAAAAAAGTTCGTAAAAAATATAATAATGGTCACTTAAAGTAGTATTGCCCAAGACTGGTACTCGTTAAATTAGCATTGCTCATCAGTCTCATATTAACTCTGCTGTATCATAAAACAATGTTTTACAATCAACGACAATTACCTTTAAAGAAGTTACATTTTTTATACCAAAAATTCTTCTGCAGAACAACAGTACTATCGATATTCGATTTAGCCATAGAAGAACAAAAATTGCTTCTGCTATGTTCTTCGCTGAAAATATAAAATATGTTTGTTAAGAATACTTCAGTTTCGTGTACAGAAAGTTCCATTTCCATGAATATCATACACCATATATGACTATTTTTTAACATTATACATCAAGTAAACTAATGTATCCTTTATTTTTTCTACGTATCCTTTTTATAAGGAGTACAAAAAATATAAAAGGATATTAAACCACACAAATGAATGATAACTACCGAGGCCGACAATTTAATGGTCCGTCGCAGGAAATTGTTCTTGATATAATATAATTGCGGCAATATTGTTTCGGCATAGTGTTGTAATATGCCGTATTATCCGAGGTACGTTCGTATTATAATTATGTAGTATTGTTGTAGTATTGTACGGAAATGGTAATATCAAGATATTGGAACCAAAAGCAAAAAAACATGTGTATTTTTCCATCATCTGATGTACTTTAACTCAAAACTTTCAAAATATTTACACAGAAAGTGTGCAACACATCTATTTCTCAATAATATATTATAAATAAGTTCCCATTTCTCGGTCGCCCTGTATAACAACATGAGGTGCTGCTATTTGTGGCTGCAATTTTCCGGCACGGCAAATTCGTAACAAGAAAACACTGAGTTGGAAATATGTAATAATATATTTTACAAAATTTACATGCTGTATATTTTAAGCAATTTCAAAGCAATAAAAGTGTTTCGAGAATAGGTACTTGCGAAATAGTTGGCACCGGTATTTTTCTATTGCAACAACATTGTTGTCGTGACACATTTCATTCATTTACCCAGATTTAAAGTAATACAACTAGTAAGAGCACTAAAAGTCAAAATAGCTTTTGGTTATACATGTAGCTCATGCATATAAATAGTTTGGTAAATTTTTTTTTTTAATAATATGTATCTTTCGCGGGGCGGAGTAAGAACACATTCCTTGGCCTCGCGCCTGGAATTAGGGATACAGGGTGTCGTAAGAGGTGACCAAACCCGGTGCTGGCAGATCGCCGCATGGCGCGATCTGCCGAGGCACAGCTAAATGCCCTGCCCGCCGACGAGCAGCACCTCAGGCAGTGCGAGAGGCGTTGCGTATGGCCGTAACCCCTCAAGGAAGGCTTATGTCGAACAGTGGACTGCAACAAATTGCTTAAGAAATTTGGAAGTTTTTTTAATATCTGGTTTTCATACCTATCACAAAATACGCATAACATGTAAATAAAAAAGCTGTATCCGATAGGTAAACGAAATAATCGAATATAACTTTCCGCACTTTACAGATTTATGCCATTCGTATAATACCGGAAGCGTCGTTCGACTTTTCATAACTCTTCCGTACAATGTCGAATATACTAGCAGATAAGCCGCTTAAGGTACTTGTCTGCTCATGATTTGCGTTTTCACTAATCGTTGTAGTGCTTCCACGAAAGTAGGGTTTATCAAGAAAGAAAAACCACAAACAATTGGTTGCAGCGAGGAGTTAAATAAACAATTCAAATCTTTTTATTTCGTACCTTTTATTTCATCAACATCACACAGAGCAAAATTACTGTAATACACAAAATATATGTGAAAATTATATGAATACAATTTTTTAAATCCCCAACGCAAAAAGTTACACCTCATCGACTTTATACAACTCATACTCTTATACACCAATGATACCCTAGTGGTGTTGATTTCATTCTTCCACTCCGAAAATCTAGGATTTAAGTCATTATAAAACTAAATATTACTTGCTATACCCAACAGAGAACAAAATCATTATGAGAAAGACAATCCATTCTAGAACTTTCTACAATGTACTTCACAGAGCGTGTACTTTAAGCCTTCGGAGAAGATTTCTATGCAAAATAATGGAATGATAGAATGGTCGTTTTGATACACCATCAATCGAGGTATGAATTAATTCAATTGGCAGATATTTCACAAATATTTCTGTCGCTTGTGCTTGTACGATCTAAATACTGATTTTATTCAAATTTTAATAAAAACTGACTTCGTATTTTTATCGAAGGAATAAAAATATGAAGTAAGCGTCAATCGTCTGCCTCTCGCCGGTAGAACACTTTGCGTAATATGAGTATTTCTTCTTCTCGAAGTCACATTATTAATATTCAACGTGCGCGAAAATGATTTAGGACCATACTATGCAGTATTTGATATTTTTCCTCCGGAAGGCGAATATATAACTAATTTGTTCTCTTATCGCAACACTACTATGAAGACCGTTCTTAACTGCTCATAGCTTAGTAGTTAGATTGATCGTAGTAATCGTAAATTGGATATACGCGTATAATACAGATACAGACCAAGTTATTAAAGGCAGCATTATTCATAACGCCAGTACGGCTTGAAAAATGAAAGGGCAATTGTTGTAGTAATGGAATTGATTGGGCATTATTTATAATGCGCTCATTAATCACTCGGTCCGTAAAGCGTACAGCTTTTTAACATTATATGTATTTAATAATACCTGGTTGCCTGAACGTTTTCTCTAATATGTGTCAGACCTACAACGAGTTTTAATCAGAGTGGTACACTTTGGCCTTAACCTCTCTAATGTTTAGAGGAAAACCATCTAATAATAGAACGGTTGAAAAATTAGTGGTTAAGAATATAACTTTATATTATAAAAAAAATCTACTTGTGAAATACACAACTAACAGACGGACGGACTACATAAGACACAGGGTATTATCAAGAACCAAGCCATATAATTGAAGTTGATTAAAAATATGTCTACTGAAAACAATAAAAATAACTTTGATAATCCACGATCTTCTTACTGTCTGTTGTAATAATCTATGTTTAATACCGTAACTAAATGTCACTTCGGCTATTAATAATATTTTCACGTAACGATATACGAGTACAGCTTTACGTCCAAGTCGTAGTAAAAGATCTATTTATTAATACGTGAAAACAAATCTTTGTATCCTTTTTGAAAAACTTTGAGCGCACGTAGGCGTGTGAAATATGGTATAATTGAAATTTGTTTAGAAGAGTGTAGAAATCTCGAATTTACATAATATATAGCGAAAACACATTAAATTAAATCATGTGAAACATGTATGTTGTTCACATTCATAATGCCAGTCACATAGGAGTACAGCACTGGGCAGATTTAAACCTAAATTTCCACATAAGAATCTCAATATCGTTCCAACATTATAATTGAATATGCATCATCGTTGAATTTCAACTACTGCTGGATCACTAGTATAAACATGTCGCCAATGCTAATCTTAACAATGACAAAAATAATAGTTCAAAAGATATCCCGTCCTGAATGTGTTTCCTTCAGACGATAATATATGTATGTATAATTTTATACCAAGTAACAGAACGATAAGGATCACAGACGCCTTTTTGAGAATTCACACCAATCAAAACTTGCCAAACTCGTTTTTGGAACTTGAGATATTGAAAATTCATTCAAAGGACAGAGGTCCCGAAAAGTTGCGCGTAACTTATCCTTAAGAACTCTGTTGAAGTCAATTAGGACTCGTTATGATACAACACGCTGTTCTTATATAGTGGAGCGCCTGGCGGTTTATGAAATATCAGATGTAAATAGAAAAAAATCGCTATTTAAAGCAAAATTGTATGCTCAAAAATTTTTTTTTAAATAATTTGTTTAAACAATTAAAAAAATAGAAGCACATTTTTTTTTGGGTAAACAATGTAATTTATAGTCTAGAAAATAATATCCTGCATCAATTATTTAAATTCATTCACTGTTGTTGTACTCCGCAGTTTTACCGTTATTATGCTCTAGGCACTACACTAATAATAGTTTTATGAAAATATTATAACCATTCGTTTATTGTTCGAAGACAAATATGTACATTATTCGTAAATGGCCAAAATAAAAGATAGTATATTTAAGTATAGTCAAAAATTACAAAACTGCCATTGCCATAGGGTTACTGCCATTGAAGTCTTAGATGTAAATAAATTTGCATTTTTGTTCCTTAAAGAATACAATGAATGCCAAATAATTATTATGTATTTGAACCCTGTTATCAGAAATTAAAACACATTTGTGATCGATATTACAACCATAACATAACAATCACAGTAACGAATCGTATATAACTTGAGTAATTTATGATAGGTCATTTTATGTTACAATGACCAAGTATTTGTAACACACCCTAAAAAACTATAGAGCGTATCTTTCATACAACACAGTTTAACCATAATGTATGCGGCCAGCTCTTAAATGGTCGATCACTAGTATTAAACGGTAATAAGCCTTTCCACACTTTAATTATCCAGTTTTCTGTAGTCCACTGTATAATTACTAAAGCAACGTAGTATGATAAGCTCCAAGTTGGAAGGAGAGACACGTGCCCGAAAGCGAGATGTACTCGTAGTACGTTGCAGTCAAGAGTTAAAAGTTTCTTAATAACTAGCGACTTTAATGAGTCTAATTAGCTGATTAAAATATTAAAACGTAACATCATGCCAGTATCTCCCGTCCTACTATGGAATAGAGATTAGGCCTATTGCCATACACCGGGGACAAATCTAGACTTTGAGCTACAACAAAAAAATTTTTATTACAAAATCTAAGAAGAATCCAATAATATCCGACCCGAGATTTGAACCCAGGCCCTCTCGATCAGCAGTCGCGCTAGCAACCACTAGAATAATGAGACAGTCATTCTTAATAATAAAATCTTTAAAATCATGTAATTATCAAAGATAACTTTAAAAAGTGAATTTCGAAAACTTAGCGCTAACTTGAACATTCAGTTTTACTAAATAATCTACATTCTGTGAGATCGGTATTCAATAATATGTACTTCACTTGGTTTTCCCATGAAATAGGGTGTAAGAGGTGGTATTTCAATTTCACAAACACTCTAAACTGATTTTACATCTTCGTAGCACAATGCAACTGTTGAATAATCAAATGTTTCATCAGAATGTCCCATTTGCACTAAGAGTCAATCAGTTGCTACATGCGAACAAAAGAATTCTATACTCCGTACGTAGAGCACAAGGTACGTAACATAATCGTTTTAATTTCCTCGGCTCTATTTGCCCGCTGTTCAAATATTGGCTAAGAGCATTGAACCACTCTACGTAGAGACAATCCACGTTGAAACTCAACCCTTTCCCAGTGTTTTAAGGCCACCGAATATTACGTCAAAGATATTTTAACCTCCATCGTTATTGTGACAAAAATTATTATAACTACATATACATATACTCGTATGTTGTCTTTTTCAATGTCATTATTTTATTTATGATTTTTCTTTAACATATTTATAACTGTGTTTCAAATTTATATAAATGTATAATATTAATGATAATTTCTTATAAATAAAGCATTGTTTCAGACGTTTATACATAATTATGTACGTTTATACATATGTTTATACATACACGTCTAACATACTTAGTTTATTCACTGTTTTTACAATAGTAATTATTCGTTATTTGAATTTACAATAATCGGCAGGTGAGGGTTGAACTCAAATTTGTAATGTATAGAAAATTCAATATACCCCATCAACATTATCTTTTGTAAGAGCATTAAAGTCGGAAACATTGGTGCGCTACTGAATATTGTTTTGTTGAAATAATTAATCATAATTAGTAGTGAAATGATTATTGCAGCTTTGAAAATCGAAATTTATGTTGGTTAATATAACCATAGTATAATAAAACATACAAAACTAAATTTATAAACCTCGATGTTGTGATTATGATTTGCATTATACGTACATACATACGAGTACATATATATACACACTGTTTGTACAAGTACACATTATAATAAGGCTGCAACAAATGAGTATTGTGGAATTAAGTTACTTAAATCAAAATTAAACACCCAACACAAACCACAAAACATAATAACAAGTCATGCCGTATTTTATCGTCGAAGTATACATTCATATTGCCCCATACACAGTTACTTGTTTCATTGATCCGAATACGCGCCTATGTCGTCATCATTACGTTAGTTACTATATCTAGAATGACTTGCAGTCCTGACATCGTGCAAGAGAAGTATAATATAAGAGCCCACAAGAGATTAATAAATAAAAAACAGCGATTTGTGAAAGATTGCGAAAGAACCACCGCCGACAGTGCATTTATGTGCTTTACGATGCACAATACAGGCCCCGACAGGTTAGGCTGGTCACCCGCGGCGACTTTTTGTAACGATACAGTAGCGCGTTTCATGAACTCGCGACTGCATCTTTACTATTGGCCTCTAGCCGCGTTTGCAACTCAAAATAGAAGCGAATCTGCAACTCTACTTCACTGTTACTAACGCGTGACTGTTTTGAACGAGACCAGACAAAAGGCCAGCGAAATCATCGCGACTGTATCCCGTTCGTTTTGCGCTTGAATCGCTGCAAAAAGTCGCCATGGGAAGACTTCCCTTAGATCATGAACATAATAATCTGAATTTGGAAATTGTTGAAGTTGCTCAAAAAGTTTTATTACATACATATCTTCCCGCCACGTCACTCACGGGGTAGGCAGCGAACACCGAATGCCAAATATCTCTATCGTTACAAACCTTCCGCAATATGTCCAGTTTTAATTACAATTTTAAATACATAATTACTGCCTCGTTGGTCGTGTTGGTTACAAGTGCGTCTGCCGATCAGGAGGTCCTGGGTTCGATTCCCGGGTCGGGCACTATAGAATTTTTCTAATTTAGATTTTCTAGTAGTGGCTCGGAGTCTGGATTTGTGCCTGATTCATGGCAAGAGGCTCACTACCTATTCCATAGCGGGACGTAAACGTAACTTGTGAAACGTGGGAGTGTACTACACCCTTCTGCTAACCTCTTCGGAGATGACAGGCGTGATCTTACATTAAATATATAATATATTACTAATCCCATTTAATGTAGACAAATCCTGTTCATGTTTTGATGGAATATCAGAGGAACCACAACGACCACTTAACATCAGATAGCCACTAGCTCGTTTACCATTTCTATAGTATAACTAATGACAATATTATACTGAGAATCCAATCTATGTTCAACGCAAACAGGACGTGGAATAGGGATAGGTCTGGCTAGCAAACAATTTCGTGTCACATGCTAAAAAAACAAACATGGTAACTAAATAGGTTAATAGCGAACCTGCGACAGAGAGCTGCAAACATAACTTTATTACACGGAATATATGTAATAGTTTCATAAAAGTTAACGGCTAGTATTTGCTTAAGTACCAGTGAAAAGGTAGGAGAACACTTGACCAGACAAATTGGACCCGTAGAAACGCGAAGAACTCCCACAGTCTATTCCATTTTCTTTTGCCAAGAATTCAGAAAGAGAGGTCAGGTTAATTTTGATCCTTCACTCTCACGACGACGCATTTTCAGTCTTAGAACAAAAGCATTTACGTGAAATTTTAAATGGACTTTAAACGTAAAGGTGTAGAGTTTAAAATCACGCGAAGAATCTCCGCTCGTAAAGTAGTACGGAGTGTCGGAAAGAACAGTAAAATCTGTGAAGTAGAATCAAAATTCTTGTTTTGGTTAAATTACAAAAGATATAAAATGTAACTTTAGGAAATTGTGAAAATATTCAACTATAGTATTTTTAACTAGGAAATTTTGTTCCATTTTTTTTTTTCTAAAAACAATAGGTGAAGAGAAGGCAACAGTTACAAGTGGTTATTGCCGCCCAAAGACACATGTAACCATTACCAAACAAGTACATATATAGACAGACGAACATTGAATATCTAATTAATATTCGGTCAATATTAAATAAATTATTAATAGGTTTATTAGTTAGCATACTTTAATCAAGTTAGTATAGAACATATAAGAACTTGGTCAGCAAAGCGTCTCTACTCTTGAGGAATGTGATGGTCACCTCTAGTAAATATACACTATGATTAGCAAATGGGCCCTGGACGACAGAAACACAAATTAATTTAATGGAAACTGTTCGATTATTAAATATCTTTCTGCCAGTTCAAATTAAGACCAACTTTTATCACTAAACTAAACCTATAAATTCTAATAATTTACTAGGTCGTCGGTATCATGGCATATTTTATAAAAGTCTATGTCGCAATAATTTTGAAATTATACATTAAAATATACTTTTCGTAATTCCCGCAATGCTTCATGCTCTTTATTCCCTTAATTATATAATATTACAGCGTAATAAAAGATGAGGATCGTCATTCAAATTTAAATATTTTAACATAAAATAACAACACCACGACCGTATTTTCACGAGGAGCCTGGCACTTACTATAAAGTAAAACTTTGACTGACTGACAAATACTTTAAAGTAAAACTTTGACTGCCTCGTTGGTCGTAATGGTTGTAAGCCCGACTACCGATCGAGAAGTCCTGGATTCAAATCGATTCAGGTCGGACACTATTGGATTTTTCTAACTTAGATTTTCTATGGTGGCTCGGAATCTGGATATGTGCTCGGTGTATGGCACTAGATTCACTACCTATTTAATAGTGGAACATAAACGTAACTGGTAATAAGTGAGAGAGTACTACATTCCTCTGCCTATCTCTTCGGGCGTGATATTACCTTATGTCACGTGAAAGTAAACTTTCGTTTGCAAACCACGTAGGATGGTCTATGTTTAAATTAATTTGAACTTAATATATATCATATTTTTAAATATAACAAATAGTTAATTCAATTCAATTAACTTTTGCTCGCGTTTTGAGTCTTATAATGTTATTATCACAACTATATATGGAACTCTTAACTATAATTATGTAACGTGACTTCAAGAGACACTGGCTACTTAAGACTTTTCGGATTCTATTACGTATTTATAAAAAAAGAAGTCTCTAAAGATTTTTGTTCGTAGCATTTGGCTGTCGATTCAACGCTTACGTTTGCTACAACGGAGACAGTGTAATACGAAAATTTAATATTATTCCCGTGTTCCGCTTCCAGTAACCCATGTGTTGATACAAAAATTTTGTTTATTATGTAACTCTCTTACCTTACAATGAATATAACCATCACAATGTAACAGGAAAAATGTAGGATATTGTAATAATGTCTTGGAACAACTGTTCTAAAAGCCATTTTATTCTACCTTAGGCAAAGCTTATGTAATGGCAATAAGAGACATGATAAGTTGCGTAATTTTCCAAATGTATATTAATGTAGATAATTGTACAATTCGGAAACAGAAAAAATATACTTGCTCATCATCCATATAATATAATCCTGTGTAGTAATCGAATCTACGATCTTTAACTCGTCGTTTAGGTTATCTAACCGCTGAATCAACGGAAGACTGTGCTAACTAGCAAAATTAGTATGAGTATGACAACGGAAACTATTCTACGCCTTAACAGCAGAACTTTTTTTATTTTCTAGTATTAAAAATGCAGTCCCACCCTAGGACACCATTTCAACTTTTTTTTAAATTACTTGCTATTAACTATAATTTTAAGACTACTTAACATTGACTACCTCGAATATAATCAATGTTAAACGTAAAACGTAACATCACGCCTGTCATCCCCGAAGAGGTAGCCAGAGGAATGTAGATCACTCCCACGTTTCACCAGTTACGTTTACGTCCCACTATGGAATAGGTGGTGAGCCTCTTGCCATGTACCGGGCACATATTCAGACTCCGAGCCGCTACTTGAAAATCTAAATTGGAAAATTTATTAGTACCCGACCCGGGAATCAAACCTAAGACCTCCCGTTGGGCAGTCGCACTTGCAACCAACACGACACACGATGCTGTCACCCAGGACCTCTGGACCGGAATTTAACAAAAATACACGTATTTAATGCCGTATACAAGTATTAAATCATCCGAATAACATCCATAACATTTAAACAATAAAACAGCTCAAATATGAAAAGTTATTCTTGTTTCGCTCACGTCCCGACGCACGAGCGAACGAACGAACTTACTTCACTAATGAGTATTGAACGAGTTCACATTCAACTTGTACTTCGGTTCTATATATTATTTACGTAGGTACAACAGCAGATGAAGTTTACGAAGTTTATATTACGGAGTACGTATAGATCTTGTGTTGCGAAGTGAGAGCGCTTTGGCTCAGCGACAAGTTGTACAGGTAGACAAACGT
The DNA here is from genome assembly GCA_018245615.1 of Mimoniades ocyalus. NCBI lineage: Eukaryota > Metazoa > Arthropoda > Insecta > Lepidoptera > Hesperiidae > Mimoniades > Mimoniades ocyalus. The sequence goes on from DWDV01000629.1 coordinate 15,368, forward strand.
CAGGCACAAGCAAATCTGACATCAGTAACTTACAGTGAACGGTCACAAATCCTTTGTATGAAGTAGGTAACACACATTAATACAATATACTTTATTACACACTAAACTGAATACAAAAACTAAATACAGAAAAAAAACAACAGAAAATAGGTATATTTTTGTTTGTCTATTACAATTGTTACAATATTTTTATACTAGCTGTTGCCCGCGACTTCGTCCGCATTTCCGTAAATTTCCCGGAATTTCCCGTTAATTTTCCGTCAATACCTAGGAGTAGACAAAATATAATCAGAAAGCTTCGAACTGCTAAGCTATCGGGAGTTACACGTGTTATTGTGGGTCAACCATAAAAAATAGACATATGCTGTCGTGGGATATTTTTTATATAATTTTAAGGAGAACATTTCCGTCATACATGATTTCTGTGTAG
>DWDV01000630.1:0-15797 GCA_018245615.1 Mimoniades ocyalus
GGGGGGGGGAGCGGCCACGTGGCCGGCTGTCCTCCTACCAGACTTCTAATCGGATGTATCTTCTTGTTTGTGTTCAAGCTAAGGCGGACTCCGCTCCGAGTCTAAAAGGCGGCGACTCCCGTCTTCTTCGCTGCTGCCGACAAGTTGGTTGCGTCCTCTGCAACGTAGAGTATCACTAATGTATTGTATGCTATGGGTCCAGTTTCAGACTCGACAATCGCCTCTTAGATGGCCCCAAGATATCGTTTGACGTACATTGCAATAGATAGGTATACATTTTTCGATTTCCTCAAAAATACTCATAGCTTGTAAGATTAATATCTTATCCAGTGCATTATGTAAGTGTAATCTAGACAGGAAAGCTTTGGAGGAGTTTGGAGGAGTCTTTATGCAACCATTTTTGGTAGAATAAGATAAAAGGGAGGTGAGATGTCATTTGCAATGGGTTTTAGAGTTCGATAAGTTACATTGCAGGGAAATAATGCTCTTCGATAGATTATTCTGGAATGTTATGAGAGCGTTGGAAATGTTTGAACGTGAAAAGTGTTAAGAGCATTATGAGGTGGCAGATGTGGGCCATCAGATGGTGACCTGCGGCGGGCGCGGCCAGGCGCTGCAGCAGGCGCACGGGGTCCAGCCCCGCCAGCGCGCGCAGTGCGGGCGGCAGCGCGGCCGCCGCGCGCGCCACGTCGCCGGCGCCCGCGCCCTCGCCCACCAGCACGATCTCGTCCGTCTTGGCCAGCGGCGCCGACACCTCCGCCGCGATCTGGACACCGCACACACAGTCTTACGCACCGCACCTCCGGGGCTTCCTAAACTAGGACACTTATCCCGGGGGAATCCTAACTAGGAACACTTATCCCCGAGGAATCCTAACTAAGGAGACTTATCCCCGAGAAATCCTAACTAGGATCACTTATCCTCGGGGAATCCTAACTAGGGACGCTTATCCCCGAGCCTTATCCCCGAGGTATCTTAACTAGGGACACTTTACCTTCAGGACATCTTAACGGGGGACATTTCTTTCAGGGCTCTCACCCGAGACATCTTAACTCGAAGCACTTTCTTCCTGGGCATCCTAACCCAGAGCACTTTCCTCCGGGGCATTCAATTCTGGGACACTACTTTTAGGTCATCCTAACTCAAAGCATTTTTCCCGAGTAACCCTGACCATTTTACATATTGGAATACTAGTTAATGTATCATTCATCAATCCGCTAAGTCAAGAATATAATCCCTTATTTGATAAATAATTCGAACTATGATGTCTAGTGAGTTAGTTCTTGCACGTCGGTTGGACACGCTTCCACGCCGTATAGAACTTTTTGCGCAACGTTCAGGATGCAAATTATCAAATAATTAAAATTTTATACGAAACAGTGAATGCACTCGTATGAATCGTCACCATTTCAATTGGAACTAAAAATGTTTTTAAAAAGCCGTTAAATAACATTCGAATGATTTAAAAGCAATATACTCGTACCATTCAACGAAAAAAAAAGGTTTTCTTATTCTTTTTCATAGTATCTTTCTAACAGATCTGTTATTTGAGTAGAACCTTGGGCAGCGCCTCCAGCACCAGCGCCATGACGGCGGCGTCGCCGTACTGCTTGTACACCTTGGCCTTGGCCAGCATGCGCTCGGCGTCGGCCTTGCCCACGTCGCCGATGGCCGTGGCCTCGGCCAGCCCCAGCACCTTGATGCGCTCGGCGTCCGCCTTGGCCGCCTCCACCGTCTCCGTGCTGCGGCAGAGCGGCGGGCATGAGCGACCACCTGACGCTGTGGCCCGCGGTGTCATCCGCGTATAGTTTAACACACGTCACAGACAGATCACAGTATTTAAGCACAAACTACATTTTTAGTATTTTTTTTTATGCGGTATTCTCATATATTTATTGGTTTTCGCCGTACATCCCATCTTACTACATCGGACTTCACTCGCCTTAGACAATAATGAACTCTAAGATGTGCAGTTTATGTAGATGTTTTCCTTCACAGTGACAGAGAGTAACATTTTTATTCTGATTTGAACCCGGGTTCTTGAAATATGAGGCTGAATTCTACACTACTAGAGCCTAGTAACTAGAAAACCACAGCTAGGTCAGGGACAAATGTACCCAATGCCGTGAAAACAGTTACCGTTTGCCTTCAGCGATGGTCTGCAGACGGTAGGCCTCCGCCTCGGCCGGTAAGCGGACGGTGGCCACCAGCTCCTCCTCGCGACGCATGATCTCCTGCTGTTGGACCTAGAATAAGGACAGCAGAAAACATCTTAGACTCGAACAGAAGTACACATATATTAGTATTATAACTGCACCATATTTCACGAATTACGACCTCGGTCAGGGCCGGAACTAGTTGGGCCCGGAAACTACACGTGGTCCCACATCGCCGTAAGAATCGCAACACATGAGACGAGGCATAATGTTTCTCCAAGGAAATAGGGCTCTCAGGGAAAAGCCACGACAGGGTTCCAGTCCAAACACGTATAACCTAGGGCTCTTCAAAGCGAGGGTCAATAGGCTTTTCCTGGGCGAGCGTGCTCCATCTTAGGACGCGTCATGAGCGATTACGGCTCACAATCCCGAAGAAACATACGTTATCTAAGCCGATACATACGTTATATATAAAATACGTACAAGAGAGAATTCTTTCAGACAATATACACATCCAACTCTATTCAAATCCACAGTTGGTACAGGTACCCGTATGCGAGCGGTACCTCAATCTGCTTGCGCCGCTCCACCACCTCGATCTGTATCTCCTCGTTTCGGATCTTCTGTTTTATTTTCGCCGCCTGCAGCTCGTACGCCAGCGCCGCCTCCGCTTTCTGTACAATACAACCACATTTATATCCTTACATTGTACAATTCGAATATGTCATATTATTATAATATAATCACGATGTAGCGATGTAACGATATTTACGAGAATTTACCACGTCACGTCCGTTAAGGGGTAGACAGAGAGCACTCTAAGTACTAAATACCTTCTTCTATAAACATGACCTGGTTCTTTTACAGTTAGCACAAAGCCAAATGTTAGAAAAAAAACAGTTCGTCAAAGTTTGCGTATTGGGCAGTAGGTTTAGGAAACTGCGGAAAACGCAAATTGCGATTGAATCGTTAGATTTAGAGAATTGAACGACAACAAAAAATGTATCCACTAATCGACATCTCAAAATATTTTATGCTTAATACACGTAAGAAGACTTATTTTATATTTTCGTCATTTTTACCAAGAGAGATGTGTTCCGAAGTAGAGTAGATATAATGAGTAACAAGAGACGCTCACCGCAGTGTTGACCTCCTGGTCGAACTGCGCCTTCTGCAGCTTGAACATCCTGGTGTTGTCTTCTATCCGCGTGTCCATGGAGTACTTCACGTCCATCGCGGTCTTCTCGCACTCCGCCTCCTACGGGACAGCACGTTAATAACAACATAACATCACGCTTGTATTACCCCGATGGGATAGGCAGAGGCCCGTTGGTGCAGTGATTAGTGAACCTGACCGTTACGCCGGAGGTCGTGGGTTACATTCCCACCCAGAATAAATGTTTATGTGATGAGCACAAGTATTTGTTTTGTGTCTGCGTGTTAAAAAAGATCTACTTAAGTATATATTCATATGTATATATGTAGTTTATCAGCCGTCTGATTACCATGCCACAAACACGCTTACTTTGGGATGAGATGGCCGTGTGTGGAGATGTCCCTAGATATTATTATTATTAAAGGAGTGTAGCGCAATCCTACGTTTACATACATACATACACGTACGTTTACATCTCATCATCGAATAGGTGATGTGCCTATTGCCATACACCGGATCCAAATGTGGACTCCGAGCCACTATTAGATATTTATTTCATATTAGAAAAGTTTAGTTGTACCCAACCCGGGATTCGAACCCACAGCCACTCGATCAGTAGTCACGCTTGCAACCACTAACCAAGAAGTCAATAGTCATTGTCAAAAGCAATTATATTTTCTACGTATACGTTAATTGTTAAATAAAACAATTACTTATATAAATCCATTTTACATAACGTTATTTATATTATAATATAACGTCATTAATAACGATTTAAAAGACATTAAATAATTATTTATCAGAATTTACTTTTTTCATTCAGTCACTTTGAGTAGATAATTACACTCCTTAAAGTAAAATTTAGTAAGGAAATTATAAAAAATATATATTATTTTGTATCAACAGATAACATAATCACGCAACAAAGGCCAACGAATTAATGTTACGAATAAAAATTATAACAACTTCGAAACACAAGTGGGGATTTTAAAAAATCTAATCTCAGAATTTAAAAAATTATACGTGCGCAAAGACACGCCTACACATAAAAGTATTTTATTACGATTGAGTCTTCTTAACACGATTCCTTGTACGATATTCTTCGCAGCTATTTTGAACGAAAGCTATCATTTGACACAATTGCGTTTGAATGTAAATAACTTAGAAATCATTGTTATAAAATGGCTCATTTTATATTTCAAATATAGATTCTACCGCGAAATATTTTCAACATTTATGAACATTGGCACAAGTCAAAATAATAATTGAGAAAATGCTATTAACTTAGAAAATATTTACAAGTTGAAATTTCATATTATCTTCTGACACATTACTAAAAATACTGTAACATTATACAATCACGCCTGATCCTTCACGATGTAGGCAGAGTGCATCGCGCGACAAATATCTCAATCCTGGCAGCCATGACATGTTACTTTTACCATGATCAAAACTCATCAAACCCGCGCGCAAGTTTCAAACACACCAGACATTCCCATCAGCCGGTATCTGATCTGTTTCGCCAAGGTAGGTGGGCCTAGGACTTCCTCGACACATCGACATATGTGTTCTGAATCTGATTTGTCATATCCACCTGTCCGAACCACGGGTGCCTTCTCATTGTAACACCAAAAATAAATCTCAGAACATTTTAATAGAAACATTGAATTCACCTAAAATTACTCTAAGCTAAGTTTCGCTTAACCACGCTCGTTCGTCGGCTAACTTATATTGAAGTTGCATAGCGCGGTGGCGATGTTACGAGTAATTCGAATTGGATAGAGTCACAACGCAACGCAGCCGGTGTTCCCGAATCGATCAGCGGGTCCTGTTGCAATAAATGGGTCAAGGCGTGTGGCTACTGACGGAGGTGCGTGGGTACTTAAAAGTCGTTTAGTTGTTTTGTCTTATGCGTACCTCCTCGGATCGTGAAGTTTCAGCTTTGTACGTTGTATATTGGTTTCGTGATTAGTTAAAAAAAAATACAATGAATATTAATGCATTAATTGGACATCAATGTAAGATGAGTTGACTGCTGATTACGATGTCTTGGTTTCGATCCCTGGGTTGAGCAAAGTATTAATAGTAAGTATTAGTAGTAATACTTAGTAACAAGGAGTCCGGATTTGAACCCGACGTATGGCAATTGGCTCAGCCCCTATTTCATGAAAGAACGTATAACATAACTAGTGAATCGTGGGAGTGTACACCTTCCGGGGAAATATAGGAATTATGCCATGTTGGAAATAAATTCGATAATAATTTTCTCATTCAAAGCGACAAACGTGGCACAGTGATGCAGTGGACACAAATACGACCGGTCTAATTACCGCTGTTTGAATACACATAGCGACTATAGCGCGTACTTCCACTCTCGACCCTTCAATTGAGCTCAATGTCAATTAAATAGTCATGGCATACATTGATTGGTCTCATACATTAGAGTACTAGGGTTGGGCAATAGGAAACGGATAAGTGGATACGTATTACATATGGCAACAGTTCCAGATGGGAGCACGGCAATGTTCCATTAAGCGTTTATTAATTGCTACCAGACGAGATGGGGTGAGGATGTGCGAAAGGCTGTAGGCAGAAACAGGGTTAGACAAGTCGAAAACAGGGCGTGATGACGGTCATTAAAGTGGCGCTTAAGTCCAGCGGCGAACTAGATGGGCTCATGATGAATGTTGACTGCAACTGATAGTTGCAACTGCAACTGCAAAATTGATAGTTTTGAAGTATACTCAATCATGTTTCTGGAGTGCAGATTGATGATGACAGCTGTTAGGTACATTACTGGGCTAAACAAAGCGTTATGATATATGTAACAGAATCAGCACTATCCGTGTACGACTCCTTAGCTGACCCTGTTATTGCTGTAACGTGGCAAAGCCCCGAGTACTGGAATAGTATTCTGGTTTCCTTACAAGCGGACGTAATATCCAGTTGTAACAAACTCTACAGACAGAAAATGTTGCTCTCACCCTGATTCCAGCGTCCCTGTTGGCCTGCGCGACCCCAATGTCCGCGTCCCTCTTCACGATCGCCGTCTGCGCCTTGCCCAAGCTGGCCAGGTACTGCACGTCATCGTACACGTCCTTGATCGTGAACGACAGGATCTCGATGCCCATCCGGCCCACGTCCGGCGCCGCCACCTCGCGGACCAGACCCGCGAACTGGTCTCTGTCTTTGTACACCTCTTCTACTGTAAGAGTTCCTGTTGACAAAAAAACATACCATCTCAATGCGATTTGTCTCTAGAGATGTAAAGGTGAAGTGTTGTCTCTATGTAGAGACAAAGTATTTATTTGTCTCTATGTAGAGTCGAATTGTCTCTATGTAGAGACTAACATTGGTTTCGCTAGACGGTAACAATCTGTGAGTTATGTTGCTCCTGTGCTAGATGGAATGCAAGTCTATGAGACTGCTTATGCATTGCTACTATTGACGAGCACAATGTACGTACAGAGCATTGAATAAAACTGCTAACGTATGTAATAGGTTAAATACCGAAAACAGTGTCATTTAGAGCTACAGAGATAGAATTGAGTACATCTATCATTTATCTATTAAAAGCTCGTGTTAAAATACAGTGTAAGGAGAACATAATATGGGAAAAAATACAACCGACGAAGCTCTTGGCTCTTGAGAGTCGTTTGTGTAAAATAAATGCTTTGTTTAATAATTTAAACTCGTAACTGATTATTGCTGTTAACAAAGCTCATCGGGTCTTTTATAATACGAGTTGAACATATGTATATCTTAGGCATATACGCACGACATACATACATATAAGATCTGATTGTCCAAAAGTAGTAAAAAGTAGTAAAGTGAGGCAAAAGTAGTAAGTATCTACAATAATTTAGAAATATACATGTATTACACATATATTTATATTATACTATTGAAGAAGTCACATGGTTGTTATTAAGAGGCAATATTATTATTACAAATAACGCCAAGTCCCTCACGGGGTACCAAATATATCTGTTCTCACATAACGGACGTGTTTCTTCCATATTCGGCTCTATCACTAATCCATGTGTAAATTATATATACCTACATCACTGTAAAATTAAATAAATTTAAAAACACTACGTGACTCACTTTTTAACGTTAAGGTAGGTGAGACCGATGGTCAGAGACAGCGGCACGAGCGCGATCCGGAGTATATCCATAGCTGCGGACCACACTGAGCGAACGATCCTTCAGAACACTCGTTACAGCTCAATCGTACCAAGACATTTTGAATGAACACTTCGGCGCTAAGCGTTCATATATAGTACACTGGAATGTTTGTATACAACTCTTTCGGAATAGTTAAGTCTCCTACGACAGCCACTTTGTTTTTAAAAGGAAACTAAACACTTCCTAATAGAAATAACTTTCAAAGCAAATAAAAAAAAAATATTATCAAGGAAATAGAAAAAGTCACAATTCCATCGACAGAAAAATCAAATTGCACGTAACGTTTGCATAAAATATTAGATTAAATAATGGTATATTAGTTCAATATCGTGATGAAGTCGGTTTTATGATATTTTTATTTATTAGACGCTCTGTAATGCACGCTTAGCAATTTATTATTTATTTCAACACTTTAAGCACAGTATTTAATACTTTCCATATTTATTTATGCAAAACAAAAATCCCGATTCGAACAACTAGAGTCTAATCAAGACAAGATTGAATAGGTACTTTCTAGGCAATAAATCCGACCTTACATCTCCTTTACCATCAATCTAACAATTAAGATGTCTTTAATAAACTCATTGAGAACAACTTTATTAAAAAATGGAACACGTTTTAAAACACAGAATGTGTTGGCACAAAATTGAAAAATACACAACTTCCGCTTCAAATTAATCGTATTGGACACTTTGCAGAGCAAATGTAATATGGCTCACGACATCCAGACGTTGTAATCAATGTACAATCAACAGAGCACTGTATCTGTCAGGAGAAGAAACGGTTCTATTTGCGACAAGACATAAACATCCTTAACCTTACGCGTTAAGCACCATAATCGTTTGTGACGAAACGCGCGGAATAGCTTATCACTATTTACGTACATAGCGAATGATATAAAATAAATATGATAATGATAAAAATGCGGTTGTGTACGATTGCGATCGCGATGCGATAGTGAAATATTCCGTGCGTAAAATTTGTACTGAAGATTATTATATCATGATAATTTAATAATTTGATTTCTGCACTTATCAAACAGATAATATCCATATATAATCCGGGTTTCATTATGTTCTTTATATGTTATAATCAACAACAACCCCTTTTTCGTTACATTGTTGCACCCTAACATGCAGATCTAACATCGAATATTCTTTTTTAGGAGTAGTGGTACCATTGTTATTGAATAGGTGGCAGCTCTATCGGCTAGATGGCGTCACAATCATCTTGACCAGGGTGTTACTGACGACTGTATATGTGATGTGGAAAGTCTTTCTCGTATAATTTGCAATGTCTCAAGTGTGAATAGCAATCCGAATGGCTAAAGTACAAAATATTATCCACAGACTAATATGTAAGTACGTCAAGACCCAGGGAGGTTTGTTTGCGGGTAGTTTTAAATTTCTTGCGACTGCGTGATCTGCTTTTCCCACTGCTCTCACATTACAATACTAAAACATTCCTGCGGTAAAGTCCAGTGCCTCGGTCGACTACACTACCGCAAATTGTACAGCAACGCAATCCTACCCAGAGGGTACTGTTCGCTGTATTTAATGTACATACCTATATATAATATTTTCAATATATTCCAAGAGACGAAAATACGAAACACTTTTTGAACAAACATAAAATATTCAAAGTCACATTCAGCGGAAAGTATTTCTGAGCACTTGCATGTTAGAGAAAATCAAAGATACGGGCTGTTCGATTGAATTTACATAGAATCCTCCGTAAATCAGAATATGCACTGAAATTTTACACCGATGTAGTGTGATACGAGCCAAAGTGTTACCAAGAACATCGTCCTGTGGAAAAAATCGCCGTAATTAAGAAGGTAAATTTCATGCCTGTCGGCAAATATTATACAATCATTATCACATCATCATCATCATCATCGTCGTCATCATCATCATCATCATCATCATCATCATCGTCGTCGTCGTCATCACCAGTACTTTTATTCGCTCTACAGTTGAATACGGGACCTCATGCGGGTTTGGTAGACTCACCACATCACAGGGAACGGTATAGAAAAATATGACATGTTGAATTTTAGAAATAGCGAGCAATATCCTTGGTTCGGATTACTTATGCAGAAGTATCACTTGAGGTTTGTAAGAATAGAGATATTTCGCACTCGGTGCACACTGCCTACCCCATAAGGGACAAGGAATAATAATTACTCATGTTCTGGTCTGTTCTGTTCGATGGCTATACGTGCGTAACTAAAACCTCGGTGACCGTTAACTCGAATCTATCTTTATTATCGTCAGAGGACTAAAAGTTTATAAAAACTGTCGACTTCGTTGACAAGATCGTTGATGTTATCGAGTACTTCGGCGGTATATACATATGTATGTACGAAAGTACAGAGTGTACAAAGTACAAGTATGTTACGTACATAGTGTTCTCATTATGTAATACTTTATGTATAGTTTTGATTATTTAATTAATAATAATAATATTAAATAATAATAATATTTAAAATTTTCTAATCAAGATTTTCTAGTAGTGGCTCGGAGTCTAGATATGTGCCCGGTGTATGGCAATAGGCTCACCACCTATTCCATAATGGAACGTAAACGTAACCAATGAAACGTGGGAGTGTTCTAGATTCCTTTGCCTACCTCTTCGGTGATGACAAGCGTGATGTTACGTTTAATAATAATATTTGATGTGATTAATAGGAGAGGTGTAAATGTCTTGTGTCTAGGATACTTTAATTAAGTATTAAGCTTATTTATGTTTTGTGTACTACATTTTATGTTAGAGTTATTATTATTTTAATCACGCCTGTAATACCTGAAGAGGTAGGCAAAGAAGTGTAGTACACGTTTACATTTCACCAGTTACGTCTATGTCGCACTATGGAATCGGTGGTAAGTCTATTTACCAATGGACTACAAGGCAAAAATCCAGACTCTGAGCCGCTACTAGAAATAATAACTAGAAATTCTAGATAAAAAAAAATCGATTAGTATCCGGTCTTTGAACCCAGGACCTCCCATGCGGCAGTCGCGGTCGCAACCACATGACCAACGAAGCGGTCTACACTAAATTACTTGGCAGTATTTAGTAATGGAACACAAAACGGCAAATGTAATATGACTCCCTACGTTTGGTGTTAAGTACGCTCAAGGAGTGTATTTCCACGCTCGCTTAACACTATCAAAACCGGGGAAAAGCCCTAAATGAGAACAGTTTTGAAATGTACGCGAGCGGGGTACCAAACTGCTTGTTACATGTGCGTATAATCCGTGCGCGACAACTTGACACCCACGTGCGTTTATATGTCTGTAGTCCTTTGGAGCCATCCATAAGTGATATCACACGAATTTCATGATTTTGTGACCCCTACTGTCACGGCCTCTTTGTCACTGCTAGTTACACCTGTGAGCTTGCCCCCACTAGTGTGGCGTCACATGCTTTGTAATTTTATACCTAGAAAATTATTAAATTTAAACAGAGTTCCGATATTGTTTATATTTCCATTAAAAAAATTTATTCCATATACTCAAAAATAATTATATATGTTACATTTTCAAATGTGACGTCAAAAATTCAAGACCCCTCCAACCCCTTGTCACACAAATTCACACTTCGTGGACTGACTCCCCCCCCACGTTAACATGCAACGTGATTTATGGATGATCCCTTTGGATGATAAAATATCGCCCGTTTTCAATTTCCATACAGTTGTACTATTGCTAAAAATCTAGTAATAGTTGCTAATAGTCTATTAAACAACCTGATCATAGATATTTTTGAGCACTGTACAAAAACGCCACTGTGACGTCATCGCGTAGGTCTCAAGTTATCGCGTACGGTTTATACATACTCGTATGTGTATATACGAGTACGTTCAATTTTAGTCATGAATTTCTCAAAGGTTTCCCCAACAACGTAGCGTTTCGAGCGAATGAAGTGTGCGGTGTATGAAATATTGCGTTGTTGTATTGTGAGTCGTTAGGACATTCCTACTCAAAACGAACGAATCCAAAAGATGGCGCAAATATTACTCGAGTAAAATGTACCCAACCGAGCAAAACTCAAATGTGCGAACGCTTGGCTTGTCGCATTCAACTGTAAAATGTATTACGTCGAGAAAAATATTTATTCAGTTAAATGCAAAGTGAATGATATTTTTTTTCACATTTCGTGACAATACAAGACGTCGTTTAAAGCGAATGAGACAGATTTAAAGCGACCTTGCCGTTCCCGACTCTTCCTGGAACTAACACTGGCGATTGCTTAAACGCTCACATTACTCGCTTATTCGCCCACCCAATGTCAACATAAATTTCCACATCCTCAATTAGCTACAACCACATTATTCTAAATAACATGACACTTGCGATCAGCTGAACAGATTTAATGTATAACGCGAAACTGTTAACATGGCACCTGCCCGTGATGACGTAATAGCAACGTAAGGACGCGTCGAAGGTGAGAGCGGTAGGCATTGCAGAGCGGACAATACGGCCGGAAGATAAGCGTGTTCATCATAAATGCCAAGTTGATTTCTGCGCGTAAAACTTTTGCTACGAATTTATTACTCATCATCATCATTAGCCTGTCTCAGTCCACTGTACGACATCGGGCTCCCCGAAAAAGCGCCATCGCATCGCAGATATATTATTTATTACAATAGGATTTCGACGATCTCATTTGCCATACAAATCGCTTATGTATCTTATATCTATGTATACGTTTACATACCTCGTTGTTAGATAAGTTTAGTTAACATTTTTCACTAACAAGTCAAAAGTTAATACGTGCGATGTTCCAAAATATTTTATTGTATTGTAAAATGTTCCGACTTTTAAAAGGAAAATCAATTACAGGTGAAAGAGTGGAAACGACATATTGTAGTCAGAGAAAGATTCGTAAAGTGAGAAGGGTAAAGGAATCAAAAATGAATTCTTTGGTATATATTTTTTCGTACAATTCATACATTTTAAAATGAATATAAAGTTACTTTTTCTCGTCAGCGCATTGCAAATTTGAATTGACGCCATTCTATTAGGACAATGCTGTCCTGTTATGTATTAAGTTTAACTTACGGGAACGGTGAAGAAAATCATCGTCAGAAAACATGCACATCTAAGAGCTCTCCATAATGTTCACAATGGCGTGTAAAGTCTACCAACCTGTACTTGGCTTGCGTAGGAGATTATAGCCTTCTCATTCTGAGAGCAAGCTCTTGTCCAGCAGTGGAACGATAAAAATGTTGACGATACTAATTGACCTAATTGACTCAATTTGTTCTAGTAAGGAATAGGACAGTCTTCCTATTACGACCTATTGACACCCCATACGTATCTGTATATACGGTACACTCTTCTATCAATGTACTCACTCACTATGAATAAACTATTTTTCTTTCTTGCTTACATTCTTTAAATATAAATCAGTTTCCCGTCTCCAAGTAACGTGTTCCGGGATAAATCGGTACCAGAATAGGGTGAAAAAAGAGTTGGGGTCAAATCTCCGATGACAACGTCAGTCCCTTTAGTCAAGATTGTAGGCTCTTTCCTCGGAATTATTGGGATATTAATACGTATTGGAATTGGTCATACACGATCGGTCAAATGCGGTCGATGGTAGAAATTTTGAAGGCAAAAAATATGCCCATTCTAGGGTTGCCGATTAGCCAGAAGCTTCAATAAATTTCCGTATTTTTGTCTTTGTTCGATGCACAAGTTTTCTTAATAGGGTAGGCAGTGAATACGGAGACTGAAATATTTATTTACAAACATATCTGCCCAAATAAGGGCTTTTGACGCTCATTAAGGGAGATGTTCTCTATAGGCGTGTGAAGTCTGCTAACACGCACTTGGCTAGCGTGGGAGACTATGGCCTTAACCCTCTCATTCTAAAAGGAGACCCATGTTCCAACAGTGGAACGATAAAAGTCGAAAAAAAGGGAGAGCTATTTTTGTAGATTCTAGAATCGAGTCACGAAGGGGATCCTCGAGCCCTTCAACATAACTAAGCCTTTCCAATCACAGATCGTATTTGGTACTTCAATAAATTATTCAGTTCATCTTACGAGGATGTACTTACAGTATAAACCTATTGTATTTTACCATTCATTGGTGTCAGCGAAGATCTCTTTTGTCCGCTACTGTCTGCTACCGTTCGTTCTTTGGCTCGCGTACTTTCATCTTGACAGTTTGATGAATATTATTCCAGCATATATGTATACACAAAATGGCTGACAGCAGTTGGATGCGAAGAACTAAAGATTATGCTCAGTGGCGTGCTATTGGAATGGACCGTGGCCAGCTGTGGGCGGAAGTAGACCAACGATGATGATTGTGATGATCATGATAATACAGTCTCCGAATATTCCCAGGGCACTTTTGAATACTTCCACGATTATTCTGACTTCAGCATAAGTATTATAGTCTATCTATATTACTGAATTTCTTTCTCATGTAGATACCCAACACTCAATAGGAAACATCACGAAGCGACAAAGAGAACACATTGCAATACCTTCGATTAACGATTTGAGATAGTCTCAAACAGCATTTGTTATTACTGTTACTATTATATCATCACGCTAGGTTCCTTATGGTGTAGGCAGAGAGCACCAAGTGCCAAATACCATTATAATTCGAGTCCTGACAGGCTTCTTCTACATTCAAATAGTGACTATCGCATAAAATGTTTTATGTGGCAACCCTGACCGACCTTTAACGCCGTTCATTTTATTCGCATTATGCAGCAAGGATTTCGTTTTTTCCGAATAGAACCGCACAAATGTCGAAAGTCATTACGAAGTGTTAAAGTTACAAAAAAAAAATTTGTATACATTATCCAGCACTTGCGAACACCTGGTACGTTTGTATATATTACGATAATTATATCACCACGCTAGATTTCCTACGGGATAAGCAGAGGGTGTAGAGGGTCGAATATGTAAACGTGATGTATACACCCAAACAGCACCTTATAATACCTGGACTATGTACCTGTAATATATAATACATATTCGCCAAGTCGCTTTTTACATTTGTATATATGCACGTGAAGCATCCATTATCCCGTAATAAATTCACATAAACACTGAAGCAGACGACGTGATATGGTAATGTTGAACCAACACTCCTTCAGTCAGCGCGCGGTGTGTTCGGGGGAGCGTTTGTTTGTTTGTTTGTAGAACCGTAGTGCGTATTGGCACACGGTTGCTTCGCTTGTTCAATTCTGTGTTACAGTTGCAACGCTTTACGATGATCCGAGTCATTAAATACCAACGAGCAAGCACTTGTTAAGCAGTGATAGCTTAGTGGTTTAAAATTCAACCCCGCACTCCAGTAACACGGCTTCAAATTCCGTTGTGCACCTCTTTACCAAATGTGTGTTTTAAAATTGAATATCATTTGCTTTAACAGTGAAGGGAAACATCGTGTGAAGACCTTAATTCACAAAAAAACCGTTCTCTGAGTTAAGGGAGGATCCAGGGGGAGGGAGGGCGGCTCATGGGGTCACGACCCCCCTGGCCGGGCTTGGTCCACGTCTATTAAAACGTACCCGTTGAAGTACTAGAATAACGCATTTCGGTAGAAAACGTAAAAGGAAAATTTAAAATCCAAACGATAGAAATATTTTATTGTTAAAAGGCAAAGTATTGGCTGTATACTTTTAAAACGCGATTGAGAGACAAAAACATTTCAAAACACTAGAGCACTAAATCGAATTATTTAAATAAAAGTTTGAAATATTAAAAGCTCCAAAGCGTTCTCACAACGACCAAATCTTCACTGTTCGTAAGAATTTGTTATTCTTATTGCGACACGATTACCGGGCGCGTAAGAGAATTAAAGTGGTAACGTGTAGACAACTTTTCCAGGACAAATCGTGAGCAGCGGGACCCGCCGCTCGCGACGGCCGCGGCGGGACTGCCTCGCCCGCTGCAAGCTATAGCCAGCGAGAGATTTATACATCGCGTCACGAAACATACTTTACGAGCTCTCCAGCTGAAATTACGCCGTGTAACAAAATCCTTCAGTGGGTCTACGTAGCAGACAGAGGCTTTATTGTGACGGCTAACCTAAATATAAACACGTACTTTTATTTATTTTTAAACGCATTGCCCACATGTGTTAGGAGTTCAGGTTCGAGTCCGTTGAGTGCTTTAAATGTAGATAGACGTTATTTTGTAATTATCGAAAACTATAATGACATGACTGCCTCGTTGGTCGTGTTGGTTGCAAGTGCGACTGCCGATCGGCAGGTCCTGGGTTCGATTCCCGGGTCGGGCACTACAAAATTTGTCTAATTTAGAT
>DWDV01000631.1:0-15795 GCA_018245615.1 Mimoniades ocyalus
TCAATCTGTGCATATGTGAGCATCAGTCACACGGGCGTTAAATAAGATCGAACGTCTACAGATCAGAGTGATTTTTTTTGCTCTCCGTCCGTCCGTACATGTCATTTTTGACAGCACCAGTGAATGAACGTTTATACAAAAATGCGCGCCATTTTTAATTTCGGGTAGGTACTTAGGTTTGTCGTGTTAAATTTGGAATTAATGGACGCCGTATCCTAAAACAACATTGAAAATTTTGACAACTGATACGTACGTTCATTTTCAATTTCAAAGATGGAATCTAGAAAATCTGTTCTAGTGCGAGTAGCATTTTGATTTTGTTTGCAGCGGTACATATTGTAGACTTTCGGTGTTACCTGATTTTGAAGATTGAGATTGGATGTCTATGTCTTATCTATGGATGTGTATGGTCTACGTTTATAAATGATATACGGCTCGTTCCGTATACATGTATTCGAGATTATAAAATACCTACATATTTCACAAGTTCAAATAATGAGATAACTTCACGCAACAATAAACTGCAATGTTAAAAATATACATAATTCCTATTCAATTCCGCACCACATTATGTAAGTACATACACATCGCTCGCACTCGGTATTTATTAAAACAGAAATAATGTGTTTAAATTATACGTTTACTTAAAACATCGCAAAACTGCACTTCGCTTTAGCGCTAACGTTTATATTTTCAAACTGATGATTGCACAGATGCATTTCCGTTGCATGCCAGTTGGTATTGCGTGTTGCATGAGTACGGGATGACGGAGGGAGGGGAGGTGGGGAGGGGGGGTGTTTACTTGTATATGCACAATTTTATAATACGCTTTTGTTACGCGAATTACACGTAAGATATCCACGAACGTAAGGACAATGGTTATGTACGAGATATTAATTTATATTCGTTCATTCATACAATTTTGCTTTTTTTATTATTATTATTATTTTTCTATTCATTGTATTCACGCTCATGATGTAGCAATCATATTGCGAACATACAAACTGACAGTGACTGACGGCTTTTGGATTATTATCTTTAAGGCTCTGCACTGAACTGTACTTGTAGACTCCAGTGTCAAATTTCGCTTGCCCGAATGTCACTTTGTTTTGTTCTTCACCTTTAACAACTAACGCTGAAAGATAATATATTTAATTATATACCTTTCATAATTTACCCGATGGCTATATCAGGTACATGGTCGACACTAGGTAATCGATCATTAGCAGTTGCCAGGACAATTCTGATAGGCTAAATATAAGGAAGGCAATGTTAGCTTGATAATCTTGATATAAAGACTTACTAACACGTGCTGGTTGGCCATCGAGGTAATTTTAAGTGTACAATAATTCTAAAACATTTAAATTTATTCCCCCCACAGCTCCCTGGTGACATTTAAAATATTTCTTTCCGCCAGTTAAATATGGTATTATTCGATTGCCCCGCAAAGTGCAATACGTGTAGTATAATTCTATGTATAGGTAGTTGTTCAAATCCCGGGTCGGGCACTACTGGATTTTTCTAATTTAGATTTTCTAGTAGTAGCTAGGAGTCTAGAAATGTGCCCGGTGTATGGCAATAGGCTCATCACCTATTCCACAGTGGGACGTAAATGTAACTGGTGAAACGTGGGAGGTACTACACTCATCTGCCTACCTCTTCGTTACCTTTGGTACGTTAATTTTAATATTATCGCATCGCATGATTTCTTACTTCATTATCACAATGCGCTGTCTAGTCAGCCGTGGCTAAGCTCCGTTCCTGAGCGCGCATCTCATCTTAACGGCCAGCGGTACCGATTTATCACTTAACGATTAATGGTAATTAATCCACGCTTTTTACCCATCTAGACGTTCGAGCGGAGGCCGGTCCAATGGCGAAAACGTTATCCCATCCTAAATATTATAAACGTATTCCATTGGGCATGTATTTACCCATTTGATGATTGAACAATTATATCTCGAATGTAGAGGTGCACGTTGTCGATGTTGTTTATTTGGACTTTTTTCATTTTTCCGCTCGGCAGTGGATGCGGCTCCTTAAAGTTATGATTGTACGTCGGCTCGAGTGATCAAAGTTATCTTGTTAAAAGAATATCGCGAGCCTCGGATGTCTCGAAAGCACTAATAGACAATTATTTCATCTTAGGCATCTCAGCGAAGCGTTGCGTTTTTAATCATAGCGTTGTGCGCGCGCGTCTTTTCTTTCGCGTCGCTTGTATTTTGTTTGTCGTTATTTATCTGTCAGTAAACCAAAGCCACACAACGCAGTAAGTAAATATCAGACTCTTTATACATATTTAAATATGTTCAAAAGTCACACTTAACGATCACACGTATTGTATACCTATTAAATAATTGCAAAATATTAGTCAAATATTTGTTAAAGGAACTATTCATATTATGTAACGACTATTTCCTTGTATTTTGAAATTGTAAAGTGAATAAAACAAAATTGTCGAACATAGGGACCTATTTTCAATGTTATTTATACCGCAATATACATGTATTGAAAATTAGGGTTTTCTGTAATCGGTGTAACACACGAATGAGCAGCATGTGGAGCAGCTTGGAGTGCAAGAATCTTGTAGTGTTTAAAAAAATCTCTAGAGCGGTCCGTGCACGGCTCGTCTATAGCCGGCCGACTTTATAGCGACCATTAAAATTCCATATTAACAAAGGTAACGTATGTACATGCGAATGAAAAAGACATAATTGCTAAGCGATTGTTGCCGAGACTCACCTCGACTCGGCCATTTGCGTTTTTAGTACGCACTCTTTTACTTCGAGAATATTCTCTTTTTCAAATCGTAAACTTTACGTTTAATGGACCGCCGCCGATTGGTACCCTATTGGATTTTATAGGTTAATTGCTGCTTGTAATTTGGAAGGGAAAACAAAGAGTTTCAGGTTCACTTTGTCATCGTCTACAGATGCTGTGTGGCTATATTTTAACGTTTTTGGGTACGACAACTAATTAAGATATTATTACACTAAGTAGAGATGTATCCATAAGTAGAGATATCTCTAAGTCAGTAAAAAGAACAAATTTTAGTTTTCTTTTTTCAAATGTCACATGTGAGTAAATAATAAAGAACACTCCGGGATGATTCACACGCTGTCTTTAAATCCCAAATTAGTAGGGAACCAAGGGCGGAATCAAGTCAAATCAAATTTTTGATGCGTTCGTTCCCGAATAATGCGTTTCCCGTCAAACAAAGTATAACATATATTAAATGACTAAAATATTGAAAGTACTTAAGTAAATAACATCTGTATTGAGACAATAAATATACCTATAAAAACGTGTTTAACAAATTTAATTAGTGGTCCAAGATACGCGACAAACACCCATGCTGGACGCATAAACATATTTTGTTTAGGGTGGTAATGGAACACATAAACTCCAGCATGTCATTGAATGTCGCTAACTGCTGATCCAATACGCTAGCTTTTACAAAAGAGCAACTGTTTTAAATTTCTCGGTAGTGTCGACCCTGGCCATCGGACCAAATGACTCTGCAAGACCAGTAGCGAAACAAAACATTGTATGATATTACTAACATTGTATGGTACATGTATAGCTGCTATATATGCATCAAATACACGCACCGCATAATCAGTACATTGTCGTTGACTGTTGTTTGGCTAAGCTCATTACGTCTCAATCGGGCTTGCTTTGAGTCTTGTCGCATCGGGCCTAGATGACAGTCTCCGCTTCTTGCTTCGCTTCGACCCGCTAAAGCTTCACCTCGCGTCATATCATTGGGTCGAACATAAGACACATCGAACGTCACCATGGCAACAAACGAACAGGTGTCGATTTACACGTTGTGGGAAATGACCCACAAATTATACATACATATGTGTGTATATGTCTACATATGTACCTATATCGCTAATTAACGGGAAAGACAATCCGTCTCGATGTTATCACAGGCCGCAGGTGTTCTCTTATCGGAAACGACAGGTTTGTGTGATTGAGAGGGGATTTTTTTGGCGGTCTAGATAATTTTCTATGATGAAATATTTTTTTTTTACGTGCACGTTTGTACGTAATTATTGGATGGAGAAAGAAAGAGTATAGCTATCTAATGCTAATGTATGGAAAACGTCATGTTATCTAAAATTACACTATACATTGCCCACTTTGAATTCACTTTTTAATTTTATGTTTTAAAATGTAAAGCTTGAAAATGTAAAATTGAATGGCATTTATCCAGGAAACGAAACAGTTTAAAGAGCTGTTTCTTGAAGAAATACTCATTGCGTGGATGCCGTTGGCGGCTTGTGCTTTATCATTAAGATTTTTATATGAAAAAAGTATCATTTTTGCACAAGAAATCGACTGTTTCAGCACATTAGTTACGTATGTTGTTGCATGCCCACACCCCGCGCTAGCTGCCTCACAGGCACCGACAACAGTTTCCCGTATAACATACTCCCATAAGGAGTGAACGCGCGTAATTACATCATATGATGGTATATGCTTTCAGTGTTGATTTCCTTTTTATTTTCTCATGAAATCACATAAGTTTTTTGTAAATATTTACTTTCGTTTTGTTCTGGGTTCTTCTATTAGGCTCATGTTGGTGTCTTTTTTCCTATGAATACACCAGTAAATACGCAGGCAGCGGTCTTATGTAGTTATGTAAGCATCTTTGACCATGGCCTGTTACTAGCCCCCAAAGGGGTACTCAAAGAAGTGTGGATCACGTCCACGATCCACTTGTGAAAGTCTACATCCCACCACTGAATAGGGGGTGAGCCTATTGCCATATACTGGACAGAAATCCATACTATTATAGCTATTATTATAGACTTTGAGTTAGAAAAATCCGATGGTACCCGACTCGGGTATCGAAGCCAGGATCTTTCGATCAGCAGTTGCGCTTGCAACATTTCGACCGACGAGGCAGTTGGTTAATATTCGTTTTCATAATTTTGAGCATTTGTTTATTAGCGTTAATCTGTTATAGCTAAGTATATTTGTACGTAATATTCGTGGTGATATAAAGTTTGTTACTGTGAGCTGACGGTAATCCTAAAAAATATGCTGTTAAATTGTTCGGCCTCATACATAATAACTCGTGTCGAAAATGTACAATCATAGTCAATGACTTATAAAGCGCACCATGCAAACTGCTTAAGAAAGTTCACTCTTTAGCAGTACGATAGATAAAGTTAAATATTTATAATGTATTAAATATTAATGAGGATCGTTAGCGTACACGCGAGCGGCGCGTCTAGACGGGAAGTGGGAAGCTTTTTTCACGTATCGAATACCTCGCTCTCCCGGCCGAGGTGCTATCCTAAGGGTGGAAACTGGTTCTATTCACTTGGTGCCGTACCGTTTGCAGCTGACTCTGAGGATGTATGAAAAATATTAAATCACTAGCTGTGCCCGCGACTTCGTCTGCGTGGAATTTAACAAAACGTTATTGTTCAGTTTGCAGATTTTGTGATAACTTATTAATTCTGTATTTCGCATATAGACATACCTATTCTAATTGCATTAATCTGTTAATTTATAAGTTTAAAATTAATAAATTACTCCTTAATACATCAGCTATCTGCCAGTGAAAGTTCCGTCAAAATCGGTCTAGCCGTTCAAGAAGTTAGCCGGAACAAACAGAAAGACTGACAAAAATAAAAAAAATACTATTTTGGTATATGTACCGTGTATAATTACATATGAATTTAGTAAAATGCGGGTATTTTAATATTACAAACAGACACTCCAATTTTGTTTATTTGTGTAGAGTATAGATTAATGTCAAAAACACGCTTCGTAGCAAAATTTTTTCTATCCAGACGGCCATGGAGTGGAACACTGCCAGCGTCTGTCTCCGCACAGTTATAACCTAGGACTCTTCAAAGCAAGGGTGAATAGGTTTCGCCTAAGACGCATGCGTGCTAGATCCTACGAAGCATCTGCGCTTACCATCAGACGGGATAACCTATCATATAAAAATAAAAAAAGAAGAAATCTTTCAGTAGTCGTGCCCGTGTTATATACCCTTATGGACATATTTAGAGGAATGCGAAAACAGGGGGCAATTTGATATAAAAACAAGTTTATTTGTACAAAAGAATTTGTTCGATAGAATCAATTACTAAAATTAACATTTTTGTACATAAAAAAATTGCACTTAACCGTACGTCTTGTAATCGCTTTGGTGCTGTCATTTTTCGAACTTCCAGTAGCTTGTCTCGTACCTCGGCAGAAGTCAAAGTGCAGATTTTAAGAACACTGGTTCCAATATATTTGTCGTCTCTCTCTGTGTTGTTACCCTTTTGCGACCTTGTCCTATACGTGAGGTATGCTCTCCAGTCTGCCGGTATCATTTAACGTCACGAAAAATTATAGACTTGGAAACTCGTAATGCTAGAGCCACTTCATTGTAAGTGTAACCTACATTTAAAAACAACAGTAACTGGCAAAATTTGGATGTATTGAAAAATTCTATTCAAATTCTTCTTTTTTCAAATTAGAAAATACTGTTACGAAATAAGAAAATATTTTATGTTATTCTACCTTTTTTGTGTTTGTCTAAATATGTCCGTAAGTACCTATATGTATATAATTATTAATTATTTATAAAGCTTTTAATAACTGTCATCCTTACCCCAATGGGTATGTAAAATGTCATGTCCCTACTGTTAACCGTTGAGGAGCCAATCCTGGCAGCAGCATCACGTCATTCTTATCATAAACATGCATTGTCATCGGGACTGGACCAGAATGTAAAATTTACAGCTCAATCGGACACCGGGAAGTGGGTCAAATTTAACTTGCAAGATTCCACCTTCACATACAAACATACAAGTCAAGTTAAATAAAAGCTTTTAAAAAGAGTTCCTGCCTGCGGCATCGGGCTTCCTTATTATGATAATGTCCACAAATCGAAGTGAATACTCACTAGTTTTCTGTTATTTTACCTATGGGCCGGTCTTCTTTCAAAATCTAATATGTATTTACATTGCTACAGTGTGAGTACGTCGCGAGTCCCCCAATGTGTGTAGGTATCATTTTGGCCGGAGGGTCGGAACTAGTTACATGACACCGCCACATTTGTAATAAACGATTTCTTAGTATCCTTATATAAATAATTAATAATAATATATTTTTATTGGCGTCTGAAACTGTTGAGTTACGTAAACTAACTCATTTCAAATCCCGGGTCGTGCACTATCTGATATTTCTGACTTAGAATTTTTAGTAGTCGCTCGGAGTCTGGATATGTACCCGGTGTATGGCAATAGAATCACCACCTATTTCATATTGGGACGTAAACGCAACTGGTGAAACGTGGGAGTGTACTACACTCCTCTGTCTACGTCCTCGGAGATTAAAGGTGAGATGTCATAATTACATTTCATAATTATAATTACATTACATTTCTTTTCATAATTAAATATTTTGAAAACTTTTTTATACAACGTAGATATGAATTACCTACATTTATATAGATATCCGTGTATTTGTGTGTATGTATTGTCCATCCTAAAGATGATTGCAGATTGAATAAATTATTTTTACATAAGCCTGAGAAAATAAATAATTATGTGAACGGCTATAGATTATCATATCTTTGTTAAGCTACTTTCTACTACTAAAAAGGAAGCGTTACAAAGCTGCATAGTTGTATTCATTTTTCTGTAGTCGTTTTATTTCATAGTTTTCTCATATAATGTAATCACTTTTGACATTCCAGTTGATTTCAATTAATTAAAGTAAGTACCTAACATGTTTACGTATTGACATTTTTAGCAATTCTGTATTCGGTAATGTAATGTAATGTACTTTTAAAAGAAAATGATTAACATAAGTGTATTGGTTTCGACTTTTGGCTGAGGGATCACTTCATGATTTGGAGACTTTTAAATTAGATATGTGGTTATATAATATATTTGTATCTGTCTATAATAGAGTTATTAAACAAAATTTTATAGTGTATGTTTGGTGCTGTAAACAATATGTTGTATTCTTGACCATACGTACATACAAAAGAAGCAAAAGTATATCATAGTTTAGAAATGTGCTCTTAACCTTCCCGAAGTCGGGCTTAGAATCCCGGAAGCGCACCTTAAATTTTCGAGACATAGATACAATCTGGTAATCCAAAAGTTGTTTTATGTGATATGTTATTAGATATATTTATAATAAAATAAATAGGCGAGAAAGTATGCGCAATTTAAATGCGCTAGATGTGGCAGAACCATTAAAACCGGAACTAGTTTTAACTGGTTATGTTAAATGTACATATGTACATTTATTATCGTCCCAAGTGGCGTCCTCGAATCCCTTGTTAATTTCACTCGTCATATTTAACGCTTTCCAAGTGCTCTCCCCCTCCTCGCCCCTAACGTTGGTGAAATATTCCCTTCCTTATTTTTGAATAATTTCAAGTGTAATTGAAACACGAGTGTAAAGGTACAGGTGGTGGGAGAGAGAATCAAAGGGTTTTGTTTGTGCGAGGTGATATGAAGTGGCGAGGTAGTTTGGTTGAGGGCTGAGTGCTGTGTTAAAATATGTATTTACGTTCTTACGTTACTCTATTAGAGGTTCCGTTTACGTAACACTGTTGTGTTAAATTTTGCCTTTGGTAAGAAAATTGTACTAATGTATTGTATCCATTTTTGCTCAAATTGTACCTACATGCAATCACTAGCAGTGGTACGCCTATTCAATTATTCTTTAATTTTTTCTTTTCATTTTTAATACTTTTAATAAAATGTTACAAAAAAAATCGGATTTAATTTATGCGTAAAGTTATCGTTGACATAGCAACAAATGTTTTTAGCCACTTCATTATTCAACATGGCACCGAGCACCACCACCAAGGAATGTAGTTTTTGTGCTGAAGAATAATATATTTTGTTTCAAATTATTTTAATGTCGGCTCGGTAACAATATAATTATGTATAACATTGTTTTATATAATATTTTAATTGCTTACGTTTATTACATTTTTATCGCTTTTACATTGTAATTATGTAGTAATTTTCGTATGATTTGCATTAATTAAATTAGAACTGTCGATAAGGATATGCCACCAAATGATACACGGTAGGTATGTAAGGAGCACACTAGAAACATGTTTCAAAATCACTCACATTGTAAGGACGCGTTGTATCCTCGATCGGTTTGCACCTTATTATTATGTAGGTATCTACTTATTTCCGATTCTTTTTTTAAACATTTGATAAATATATGATGAGTGAATGAATGAGTGATGTTTAATTAAAGTAATATTTGAAATTTTACAATACTTTACAATCCTACAATAAAAAATACGATTGTGATTTGAGAAAAATTTGAGAAAAAAGAATTATGACCATGGATATTTTGTAAATAGCTTCCACATTGACGAAATGGTACACTGAAATATATTTGAACTCCAAGTAATCTAAACAAATCTTTCAGTTCAATGTTATTACCATCGTCATTAGTTAAGAATATTATAAAGTTGTATGAACATGTTAACAGGTCTTAATTTATGCTACATTATATTCATTCTGTAAATTTATTAGTGCAAATGATGTTTTGAAATAAAGAATAATTATCCCAAATGAGTAAAATTAGAAGTTGTGCTATCTAAAGAATTATACTGTTAAGCATTGTATAAAAAGTGAACATGTTCTTCATGTATACAATGTTATGTTTTATGTTTTTTTATGCGCGCGCGCTTAATTAAAGAATGGTTCATTCTCGTTTCTGACCGCTTTAATTCGGGAATCCGCAGGCGCGGCGGTTTTTGGCGCGTCTTCGTACATTTAGGCGCGAATTTGTTATGTAGACACTTGGGATGCTTATGAGTCCGCCATTTTGAAATATTATGTTTTATTTAACGTATTGTAGTATTAGTGTGTTTGCAAGATTTTTTAAGTTCACAAGCATGAATGTTATGACATGATGATGTCGTGTCAATTTCATGCTAAATAATACTATGGTTTAAGTTTATCGGACTCATCTTTATGGTTATTTTGTCTTCATGTGTTTGTGCATGTGTTTATGTTATCCCGAAAATAGCGATTATAAAAATCTGCACTCCCCTACTTTGCGCCTTTGTCGCGGTGTAAAAAAAACTGGTCAGGATGTTTGTGTGTTGTAATAAATTCGAAATTGCCTCCATATTTCGCTAAGTGCCCGGTTGTAAAACTCTGCATTGAGCGGTTTATGATCGGACGACGAACGCATTATGCAAAAAATTAACGACACTGTCAAATGCAACTTTGAAATTAGCGCGAGCCCTGGCCATAAAGCTTTGACGACGTCTTAAAAATGGATTGTAAGTGATCTAATGTTTCAAAGTTAAGAAGAAAATGTCGCATTCGTTCAAAACTTCATTCCTCGTTACATAAAATACTTGTTCCGTTCTAAAGAATGGAATATGATAAACGCTTGCGTCGAGTTTGAAAATGTCATGTCACAAGGGCCCATTTCGGTGTATACGAGTCAATTGAGGATCCAAATTAGGATTTCCGGTTTGGGTGCCTTGTTTCTACATTGTAAACGTCAGATCCGGAAGGCGTCTTGCCTTCTGATATTTTATTGTCGAATGTGTTATATGGTGTGCAATTGAGAATTATGTCGTTCTAGTGTTAAGGCCACTGAGCTGATTGTTATAAATTGTTTGCCGTACTTTCGAAAGCGGCTTGATATGACCAGTGTACACGTATTTTTCCGCTACAATTTATTTGTATAATATTAAATAATTAATATGCCACTATTCATATTTAGAAAATTATAATATATAAAGTTTTTAAACAGGTGTGGTGTACATCCGTGTACAAAACGTAACGAATTGTAACCCAAATTTAAATTAGTGAAGATTATTATTGTATCAGGTAAGGGAACGGTAACTATTGCTAGGCAGGTTTAATTTGAAAAAAAAAACGTATTTTTAAATTCTATATACTGACTGCGTTTTTGCTATTTTTTGACGTTAAAAAACTCTTTTCTGAGAAATCAGATAACGCACACCCAGATTATCACTATTGTGCCGCTATCTATTGAGAGGTGCTTTTTTTAAAGATAAAATTGCGCCATAGAATAGGAACACGTGCTGCATCCAAGAAATTACGGGGTCCAATTCTATTGATATAGTTTAAATGCAATGACGCCCATGGATTTTGTACGGTGTCCATTGTTTGAGATCTCGTCGGATTAACTATACCTACTTTATATTTTATATTTTTTATCAGCAACTTTCATCGTTGATACAGAAATAGAATTTATATTGTAGAAGTGTTTCAAAAGATGCAGAATAAACTGTTTTATGCGTTTAGATTTGAATTTCATTAGATTTTCTGCATGCTTAAACGTATGTGGAAATCTGCTGTTTCCCAAATATGCGAGTGCTGCTTCTATGTACAGTTATATGTACCGTTGTTAGGTTTAGCCACTTACCAGTTATGTATTCCACGTGATTCTAAGTGATAAATATACCCGACGTATGCAAAATCAGGTAGGAGAACAATACGATTTTTATCTGAAAGTTGTATAAGAATTAATTAATTAAATTGTAAAACTACAATACTAACATTGTAGCGAGGCGGCAGAATGAGACCACGACTCTAACAGTGGACACAAAGTTGGATTATTATTAGTCTGTGATCATTGTATTATTATTATTATGTTCACACGAGTGTACTGAGACAACGCGATCGTTTGGTCGCACTGGCTATATGTAAAATGACGCAGCATACAAACGTCGGTTGCGGCAGATGGCGCCTCTGAGTCGTCTTTTTTTTCTCTCCACACTACTACTTACCCTGCCTAATCGTTATTATTCAAATTGTACACGTATATGTAGACATAATACGTATTCTAAGTACCGACTTGAATCTTAGTTGATGATTATGATGTAGTATTAATATTGTTTGAGTGTATTACCGTTCTACTTCTAATTAAGTTTATAGTATTAAATATTAAATTAAATCGTAATATTTTATTAAAACAAACATATAATTCGTGCAGCCTACGTGTTATTACGTCGTTTTTATATTCACACATCATGACCCGATGCAAAATTGTATCGGTATTATGCATTGTTGTAATACAGTTAACTTGCGTTCTTTTTTAAAAAATGGAATACGCATACAGAGTAGATAGTCCATTAACGGTTATATAAAGTTTGAGTTTCGAATTAATATTACGCTTGGCAAACAGCAATGCGATCCCCGGCAGATGGCCCCACACTACACACAATTGGAGTTCTAGAGTTTTCTTTCTAGAGTTTTTCTGAACTGATTGTAATCTTGCCCATTGTGATCGTGTCTTGCATTGTGTAGGAACGCATTGTGCGGAGAAATTTGCAAAATGGCAACTTTTTTAAATCTGTTTCGAAGGATTCCGACTGTGAGAACCTTGATCTCGGGATTAAGGGAGAATTTCTATGGAGTGATAATGCTAGTTATTAGTAGGCGATTAAGTTTTTAACTGAAAGTAAATATATTGACTTATTTAAATATTACTTATTTATTACTTTAGTTAATGTATTATAGTCATATTTTATTATCTTTTGGAAATTTTAATTATTTTTTGAAGTTTTGAATAGGTATCTTGAATTAAAAATGCGAATTAACTGTTAATACAAGTTAAATCTTTCTGCAGTAAGTCCAGTCTGTGTCTCGCAGGTGCTACCAACGAGATATCTCGTTCGACCTTTAATGTAATGGCTGCAAAGATAACACAATTGTTATTAATTATGTTTAATTTAATATTCTGTATATTTACTCGCATGCTTGTACTCGTAATAGCGTCGGCGCTTTTGTTTGCGCAGGTGTTGCACCAATATATACCGACACACATATATACATATGTGTATGTATCTGTGTAGTGCCAACGATAGCCGATTACCACCGATCCCTATATACGTGGATAGTTTATCTCTTAGTTCCTCACTAACACCCATTGAATAATTATCAGCGCCTTTGGTTACTGAGGAAATAAACGTAGCGTAGTGGGCATGCATCGTTATTAGCGTGTTGTATTCCACTGTTGGACATAGGCCTAAGACATAGGCGTGGGGATTATTGACGTAGGTTATGTGTAGTATCCCCACGTTGATTATGCGGCTGGGGGATCGCGAAGCACAACTTCGCGTATCGCATACGCTGCTGCCCGTAGGCGGCCAGGGTGTTTAGCTGTGCCTAGCCAGACCGCGATCTGCCGACGGTTTTAGTCGCCTCTAACGACACCCTGTATCCCCCGGCTCGAGGAAAGCCGAGAAATATGTTCTTAGTCCACCCCGACAAGGGGGTGTCCATTTAAGTTATATATTGAGGACAGTGTATAAGTGCTGTATTAATGGGCGCATACGCAATAGCATTTAATTTAGTTCTCTCCTCAGTATACAATGGTGCTGACTACTTATAGTACGTTTTTTTCCATAGGTATCAGCTATCCGGGTATGTATGCAGAGATCAGTGCCGATTACCGAGAAGCGTGAACGCCATAAACACGCACCACAACCACAGTTGTATCGATTGTCATTAGCTATTTTTACCTGTTGATATTTAATCAATCCATTTTGAGCTATATGCTGGGTATGTTTAAGGTGTTATTTAGAAGGTAGTGTTAATGTTGTCTGAAGAATGCCAGGTGATCGAGAATCCCGTATAGTTGCGTTGCGTCCGTTTTATTAACCATTTTTTAATTATCCGCGACATAATCAATCGTATCTGCTGTTCAGTTCTATCGAATGATAATCGATTACATGTTTATAGCACGATAATAGGTTTGTATCTAAATCACTTTGTGTCGTTTGGTTGGTCCGTTGGTTTAGTGGTTAGTGTTTTCACAGGTGAGCTAGTGGCTGGGGTTAGATTCCCATCGAATCGAGATGTTTATTTGTGTTATGAGCATGATGCATGTACTTTAATGTGTATTTGGTTGCAAATGTTCACAGACGCTAAGGTTCGTTAGTGAATGTTGGGTATTAATTTTTTTTACCTGAAATTTAGTTAGCGTGGCATACCCACAGGCAGTTTGAGATGACAAAAAAACTATAAACCTATATAGTATGTTTTTCAGTTGATTACACGATCTTCAATAAATTTATGGGGATTATTGTAGAAGATAATGTTATGTTACGATTGACAACTACTGTGAAGTGAATTTGAACAATTTTCGTTCAGTACCCCAGGTACAATTTTGACATTCCTAACTAACCTTGTTTAACGGACTCGCGAGCCCCCCTACATACTGTATTTTTACACCTAGCAAACCCAATTTTCCTTAAACTCATCGTACTCAGCGTACGACTCGGCACGTATCGCTGCATACGTGTCATCTGATAGAATGTTAAAGTGTGATGGAAATTGGTATAGGAATGTTACAAGAGGGTGTACGCTACTGATGCGTCTTCAGTGATCCGAACGCACGCTGGACACGTTTATCTACAAATTTGAATTCATATTTTGACTTTTACCAACACTTAATTTATATGATGATTGATGATTATTATGACCGCCTCGTTGGTCGTGTTGGTTGCAAGTGCGACTGCCGATCGGGAGGCCCTGGGTTCAAATCCCAGGTCGGGCACTACCAAAAATTTCTAATTTAGATTTCCGAGTAGTGGCTCGAAATCTGAATGTGTGTACGGTGCATGGCAATAGGCTCTCCACCTATTCCACAGTGGGACGCAAACGTAACTGGTGGAACGTGGGCGTGGTTTACATTCCTCTGCCTATCTCTTCGGGGATTACAGGCGTGATGTTACGTTACGTTTCATGTTTTCCTCATTTTCGCCACTGAATTATGTTGTTCTATTTTATTTTGCTGTCCATTGTTTTATAATTGCTCACGAAGTGCAAAGCGTCTTAGTACTTTATAGGTATATTACTCGATCCACTAGATGTTCTGTCATCTAATGCATTTATTATTCAATAATAATTCTGTATCGAACTTTGTTTTACCAAAATTCTATTTCACAAACTACTGAGACGTATCTATCAATGTGTTATAGTATAACAAACGATTTTCACGCGAGTGCATTACATTCAATTGAAACGTCCATGTCAGTAATAAAAGTGACTTATATATCACACCGTCATCTCACTTCCACGAAGTCCCGTGGTGGGAGGGGGGACGGGGTGCAGAGAGCTCGTAATCCCCTATTTATTGCCCCTTACGAGCTACCGAATTGCTTTATAATTCCCCGGAATGTCCCTCATTTACATTCGCCATCCGTCCGTTTCATATCCTGACGAAATTAGCAGGCACTTTTTAGTCCTTCCCGACGTATTCGTGTCACGTATGGGCCGTTCGATGCGCCTCTAAGGGCGTGGGCGTACTTTGTTTTAGTTTTAGCGTTTTTCGTTTTATTTAATATGAACTTGACTAGGTAGTTATTTTGTGTCATTTATGATTTATAGTGCAATAGCATATTGAAACTATAATTTTAACTGATGTCTATACTTTGAAAGTATTGTATATTGATCATAATCCATGTTTGTTTGTAAAAGATGTGATATTGTTCTTTGAGCATTTAAGGCCATGCGGGAAGGCAAGGCGGATTGCCCAGAGTTAAAGAACGTCGTGGCGAAGTGTAAGGTGCGCAGGTTTCCTTGCGTGCTGATGTGATATGTAATCGATAAGTGCACATATGTTTTTATATACGTCCACATAATGACTTCAATACAGAGCGGGTAAAGGGTGACTATATGTATATGCTGATAAAGACATATATGCTTAAATTGTTAAAGCCTAACCATTAGTGTTATTGTAATTCTTGATTCAAAATGTGAAGCCTATTATGTCAAGCATACAATGCCATGGCGGAGG
>DWDV01000632.1:0-15794 GCA_018245615.1 Mimoniades ocyalus
GCGCGTTTGCCAATCAGGAGTTCCTGGCTTCAAATCCCGGCTCGAGTCGACAAGCGAATTTTTATAATTTAGTTTTTTTACAATGGCTCGGAATCTGGAAATGTGTCCAGTGTATTGCAATACATATTCATTATTGGGACGTGAACGTAACCGGTAAAACGTGAGAGTCTAATACATTCCTCTGCCTACATCTTCGGGTATTAAAGGCGTGATGTTACGTATGATACAATACGTAAAATATTTAAGAATGCTACAATGACTGTAGCTTACTTCCTACTATTGTCATAATCAATTATCATCATCCACCTGTCCAACTCCACTGCTGAACATAGGCCTCCCATGAGGGTTTATTCCCACAGTCCCCACGCTGGGCATGCGGATTAGGGTCGCAGAGCGCGGTTTCTTATGCCGCCTACGCTGCCGCCCTTCAGCCTCGAGTGTATTTAGTCGTGCTTGGGCAGGCCTGCAAGGCTGCCTGCATGATTAATACGTTGTACAAAACACAAGTTCCATTTGAATGGCGTGGAAGAGAATTGCATAAATTAAATATTTTCTTGTTTGCGACCTTTTGAGTTCCAAGTTTTATCTCCACCTCACTATACAGAAAACTATCACTTAACACAACTCAATAACTAGGATTCTTTTGCAGTGCAGATATCATTATATAAACCATCCTTGCATCCTATAATCATATTTATTGAAATTACATTTATATGATTGCATTTATCTCAGAGACTGGTTAAATCCCCGTCCAGATTTTCCCTGCTATCGGCCTGAGCTCAGGTAATATTGCCAGAATAGATTTGATGCTAGTCGGGCTGTCCGCTAAACATATCCGAATCTTAATCCAATATACATAATTTAAACATAAACATACCTATTATGTATACGAATATTCATGATATATTTTATAGTAACATACATCTGTACATCTGTACTGAGAAACATAAGATCTCATAAATTCTTAATTTATAAGACTCTACATCATTTAAATATTCATAAGTACATATATCTATGCTTATTTATTATTAGAATTAATTACTATCCACTCTTAGTTTTTCAGTAAAGGGTTCTTTAAGAAAGGCGTCAAACTAGCATTCAAAGCCGGACCAACTCCTATGACGTTACACATCCACTTAACATTCGGTGGTTTATTTGTCTTTCAGGTCCAATTTTTAAAAATTTTACCTCGCTATCAATACCATTCTTCAAGAAAATATTATGTCTAACTGCAGGGCGAAAAATCTTGAAACTGACAGATTTCAGTTAGGCTATTTTAAGTCTCAGTTCTCAGTACCCATGTATTAATTATTAAGATAGCAGAGTGCCCATTACGAACAGCACGGCTATATATTTCCATATAAGACCACCTGCCTTGCGCTTGGTCATTCACGTGACAAATTAAGTTATCATTAAGTTACCTAATGTAATTTATTAATTATTAACACTCATTAAAATGTGTCAAGGGGACTTTTTCCTCCGGGCTTTTTTTCTCCCACTCCGTCGCACCTGTACCTACCTATTGTATGTACAGCCGATGACAAACCGTAAATTTTATAAACGTGTTATTTATGTTCATTGCCTGTCAACATCATCATTAATTAATTTTATTATATCCACCGTTGGATAATTTAAGGCTGTAGTCACAATTTCTACATTATGTTTAATGAGAAAAATGTATAATATTAAGATAATATTAACACATACATATAATGCCATGTTAACACATATAATTCAAAATGTCAGCCACATATGGCTGACATGGCATTATATGTGTTAATATTAAAATTTCCTATTTTTATTATATATTCAACAGGCGAGCATGTTCAATCACTTTAATTAATGTAGAAAAGGCTAAAGAAATCTCCCGAGACCGTAGCAATAGGAAAATTAATCTCTGCCTAGCAAGATGGGAATTAGGCATGACTATGTGTAGGTATATATAATATATATACACATATAGGTAGACATGTATCATGCAATGAATGTCATTGTTATCGTAAAAGTGCTGTTTATAGGAATCACATTGCACGAGTAACTCAAAATCCTCTAGGTATGAAGTATGCATAATTATCTTCTTGTAATTTATATTTAACTTAATTTGTAACTGTACCCATTGGTGAACAAAGATCTCGCTATACAATTAAGACTGAAAACCATCAATTAGAGCCCTAGGTAGCTTCATTAATTGACTATAGTTAGCTTTGAAACAGCTCAACAATCCTAGACCACATGTGATGGTTTCACATAACTTTGGAATAGTAGAGAATTTTTTGCAAAAAATCATTATTTGTGATCAAATTGCGATCTATCACCAATTCGCTTTGGCCGATTTTCATTTGTCACCTTGCTGTAAAGATTCCTATGTTGGTTTTGTACAGCGCGCGTGTGACCAAACTCGAACAGGGTGGAGGCTGACTGTGACTGCTGTAAACTTACTACTGTGTGCTAAGTAACATTCACTGGGCTAATTTACACTGACAGTTTATTACCGACTAACATTTACGTATATATGTTAGTAGGTAATAAGGTTACATATGTTGGTAATAAGGTTTTACAACCTGTTAACGCCTGTTCCTAGATGCCCATTGCACATTTCACGCAGATGTCCACAGGCCGCTATACCGCACTTAGGTATAATTGATGCCTGCTCATTTGCCGCTTAATTAACATAAAAGCACTGCTGCGGAAATGCGGTGTTAAGATTTACATTGCTTTAAGCTTTCGATTTTATATAATTTACAATTTTGCTGTAATCTGATAACACCAAATATTGTAATAATTTTTTACAAGTTTAGGTAAGTTCATGTAGTATATCATATTTATCTTATAACAGATACCCGAATATTAAAAATAAAATATTTTAAGTTACTTTTTTCACACAACTTTTATTTTAGCCAACCTGTTTCATTAATTTCTTCATAAAGGTAACTATAGAGTAATAAGGGATTAGCTCATAGTTTTGTGGGAAAAGAAATACCGCAGCAGATAGTACCGTGTATTTCAATTTTACTTTTGTTATTTGTTGTTAGTAGATGTATAATTAGTCTCAGTAGTTTATATATAAATTTTACCTGCAATAAATAACTTGAAATATACACACTACGAATATAAGGCGCGTGCTACGCAAACTGATTAAATAATTTTATAAAGTGAATCAGTTTGGAGATACTTTTATTACAATGCAAAGGATTACATATCATTCCATAATAACAATCTAAAATCAAACTTCGTTTTATACAATGTAGCTAATTTCTCCAAAGATTTCTTCAACAAGCGCATCAAAACTGTACGGATGGAGAAAACTTTCCTTGGCTTACTTGGTAAAAATCTCTTTTTGATAAAAAAAACTTATCAACAATAAGAACTCTATGTGATTTAAAATCAAGTGTATGTACTCCAGATACAAAAAAAACTAATATAAATGCAAAATACACATCCCTGTTTTTATTCACTATTTATATAAATTATTATAGGACATCTA
Organism: Mimoniades ocyalus; assembly: GCA_018245615.1. Classification (NCBI taxonomy): domain Eukaryota; kingdom Metazoa; phylum Arthropoda; class Insecta; order Lepidoptera; family Hesperiidae; genus Mimoniades; species Mimoniades ocyalus. The sequence goes on from DWDV01000632.1 coordinate 3,485, forward strand.
CACACGTCCATAGCATCTGTTCTCAAAGATAGGTAGTGTGTAGGTAGTGTTATGGTAGCCAGACGGCTGATGAGTGACATCATCATTAACTTGTCTCGTTCCGGGATATAGGTCTCACCTGATGAGACCAATTGCAATAAATTACATACATAATGTGTAAAAATACAACATATAATTATTGATCGCAATTGAAGCGCAGGAGGTGCGAAAAATCACACTATGCGATTTTCAGTACGCAAGTCCAGCGTGGGGATTATGGACAAATATCCTTCATATAATGCATAAGTAGGTACAGCTGTTTACTTAGACAAGCTAATGATGTGATTCTTATTTCTTTACGCCCGGAAACAAAAAAAAACACTTTTCCTCAACACACAAATATTTGTCCCTGGTGAAAATCGAACCCACGACCTTAATAATTTAGCAGTCAGGTTCACTGACCACTAAGCCAACCAGCCAGTCCAATTAGGGTTTTAAATGCAACGGGTGAGTGAACTAATGTGCGTGCCTCAGATTTTAAAAAAGAAACTTTGTTCGAGTCACGGTCAAAAGACGAAATTAAAAGTATTAAAACTACACTGAACAGGGGTTTGGGTAACTAACACAACTGCTGTTTAATTGACTCAAGTTAATTTAATTATAGATCTCACGATCTTGAATGGCAGATAACAGTTCAATGTTCATACCTAAATTCACTGAACACGTTATAATAGCTTCACAAATCATTATCAAAATTTAAGGATGTGGTGATGGACGGACTGCATCGAGGGCTAACTATATCCGCCCTTACAGGCGTTAAGTAGTTCCGCGTACCCCAGAAGGTACCGGGATTGATGAATTAATAATATAATCATATCAATAGTTTATTTAGGTGTATGTACCGAACTAGTACAAAACTCACTAAATTGATTAAATTGTTTCTGAACGTTGGTTCAGCCACACTGATAACTATCTGGTATCTAAATCGCATTAACTTATGAGTAAGTGCTTATAATAATATAAAATAAAATGGATTACAATTCCCACCTTATTTTAGTTCAATTTCTTAAAGAACACTCACTCCTAACAGTGGAATAAAAAAGGAATTGATAAAGATGATGGAGAAACACAATAAACTATTACAAAGGTAATGCAGGTAATTGTTTAATAAAAGCAAATAAAAATTGAAATCAATTGTTCTACGTTGTTGAAACTACAAAGTACTCTAATATTAAATAAATAATTACGTAGTTTATGTATTGGCTAAAGTAAAAGTTGTTGTTATGACTAGTTATAAGATCTGCTACTAACGTCACGGTGTCGTAGACTTGGCGCGAAAGTTTTATTGTTTGCCGAAAATATGATTTTATTTTCTCACAATGTGCTACTAGAAATATTGATAGGTGTTTTCAAAATAATTATCATTCTTGATTTTTGTAAACATCATATATTCTCCCTACTTACCTATAGGTCGGATAGTCATTGAAACCTGTCTATAGTCTACGAGTATGTCCTATTAATATTATCTATGTTGGTATTACCTAATTTTTGTATCTGTTTACTAATCCAGTATTTTATTATATGATAGTCGTCATATTATATAGAACTGAAATATGTAAATGGAAACTTAATTAAAATTAACTTATACAATATTAAATTATGCGAAAATTAAATGAGTAAAATTAAATGAGTGAAAGTTATTAAGCACTAAAGAAAAATTTTTATTGTCATGTCCACAATTTAAAAGTAAAATAAAGCACCTATAAAATATTAATCAATTGCATTTACAAACACTACATTCAACATTATAAAAATTGAGCAAAATATTTTGTGTCAAAAAAAATTGAAGCTTATACAAATACTGTCATAAAAGAAGTGAACAAGAAAGTAAGGCACTAGCCCCGCCTATTCCATCATGGTGCCTCAGCGTCTTCCACTTCCACATTTGACTCAATATCTCATACCAACTGTCACTACTACGAGACATTCATTTATCTCCATGAGAATGAGATATCTATATATAAAACAGCATGCATCAAACAGAGATAACTTCTGATGAGCGAGTGAGATAACTATATTTGGAGTTGCAGCTTACATCGCCAAGGTATTTGTGTAGTCGGAACTATGGCGGATTATTTGCATTGCAACTGCAGTCTTATTACTTAAAGCAGAGGGTTCTATTTAGATTGGTGAGCTGCAGCGGCCCCATGTTAAGTGCTGTCAGGTTAGACAAGGTAAGAGATATGACAAATGTACATGTTAGACAGTAATGGCGAATGGACGAATCCACGAGACTTGTTGCAATAAAGTTCCATCCAAATTCTCCCCAATGCTTTTTCAACGTCTTGGAAAGATGGCGTTACTGGTGCTGTTGAAGAGTGTATTTTTGTTCATATATATATGCTATATCGATAACAATAATAGATAAACTACAAATATGTTCAAGATTGAGACTGATAATAATTGTTCTTTTATTCAGTTACTAATTTTGCATACATGCACTCTACATAGAATTTATTTTTAATAATGAAAAAAGAAAACAGGTTTCTTTCAGCAACAAAACGAAACGTACAGAATATATAAACTACGTCCTTATACATATACAGAGATTGACAAATTGATAGAATGACCTTTGGACGTTATTTAAATTAATCAAGGACTCTACATTGTGATTGAGTTGGCATGTAGGTAGACATACAAGTACCAATTTGAAAATAGTAGTATAGTAGTAGTAGTAATAGTAATAGTAGTAGTAGTAGAAAATAGAAAAAAAACCTTTAGTGTATACAAGTACATAAGCGGCAAAATACATAAGGTACATAATAGAATACCTATTATTTGTAAGCATGAATTTGTTTAAACTTCATTAGTGTACAGGTATGCTTAGTTTGATAACATATCCGATATTTTTGGGTAAATTCATAATACATTCTGAGCCAAATATACAGCAGAGATAAGCCAGGATAAATTGTTAATCTTGCTTATATGCGATGAATGCACAACACTAAAAGTACAAGCATGTCATCTACAAAACTCTACGTGAATATACAACTCGTCTCTACGTTTCTACTTATAACTTATTGATAGAGATTTCATATCAACCCACCTCTGACATAAGTCACTTAACTCAGATCTCATATTAGTCTTTAAATCTAACAAATAAATGAAATTTTCACATGCATTTGAATAATATGTGTTTCTACAATTCATTTAAATTGTAGCCGGGATATTCAATAGGTGTTTTTACTTAAATTATCTGGCAATTCGCGAAACGCACATTCGGTTAAGCTCTTTGAAGACATTCATGTGTCTCTAGAATATTAGAATAATGATACTCACGGTTGCTGTGGTACACAGCACGGCGTGGAAACGTCAAACTCGCCAGAAAGCACACCACGCGAGCGGACGCGGCGCGCGTCGACGTCCGCCACGACACTGACAAACGCGCGTTTTCCGAACGAAAAAAACACATAGTTTCACACAAAAAACACCTCCATATTTCGGTAAAAGTGCGGAGCGAGCCGAGATGTGTCGTCCGTGGCCGCGTTCGCATCTAAACGGCCCGAGTTTTATGTTAGATTACAGACGTAACTTTTATAGATCCTCGGTGCTATATAACGCGGTGGGCGTGTTCGAGGAACAGTAACCCCTACGTGGTGAGGTTAAGGAGCATTATGGCACGCGGCCGGTGGTGCACGGGTGTCATTAAATGTCGCGCGACGAGGGGCGAAGCGGGGGAGGTGTGTGGGTAAAGTTTTGGGTATTGATTGAATATGAGCCGGATTAGTCACTAATGATCAACAATTGGATGTTTCGCGCGCCCTAATTGATGCGGTGTGACCGAGGCCTTAGACAACCCCACGGTATATATTACTATGCTACGTAGATACAATATCAGAATCTACTTTTTATTAAGCGGTAGGCAGGTTAGTGGGTAAAATAAAAACAAAGTTGATCGATCAGGTGAGCGTTCGATTACAATCTAGAGTAGGCATAAGACTCCACAGATCTTGTTTCTTTTTAATATCATTCTTAATCGACATCAGGCACTGCGTAGGTTGCTCGTTCGATAGAAGAGATAAAAGAAAGAAAGTATTTTCGGTGCTCCACATATTATTTGCCTTTCTTATATTTTATTCCTGATCTGTCCAATACTTAAATTTAGATAGAGTCCATACATTAAGTTGGTATTTTCCTCAAATGCTTGTGTAGTATTGATTTTAATTTATTAAGTTCCTAGAACTAACTCAATTTTATCTATCATTAAATATTCTATAACAACCTATGTTCTATAAATTAGTATGTAAATATACCACGTTATGCGTTTTTTATAGCTTACATTGCGGAAATTGGTAACAAGTGACAATTAATGCAAATTTGCTGTAAGGGTAGAGTATGGGGAAAGTGCTTATGGAAATTCTAAATATTCATTGCTCCTTTTACAACTTGAGTTCATTTTTATAAAATATAATAAAAGACATTATAAAAGTGCACAAACGTTGTGAAAAAAAATGTGATAAGCATTACACTATTTTGCCGATGATAAATACTATTTTGATTATTATGTTCCCTTTAGCAAGTTTGGTAAGCAGATACGCATAGACATGACCCAATTAAATTCGGTCCTTAGGGACGGCATCGCATCTGTCATGGACCTTTGACATTATAACAGTTTTGTTTGGGATATTATACAGATTCCTCCAGTTTGTTGTGACCCCAGATGAGCTACTTGAGAAATTAACAAATAATAATTAAAAACTTAGGTTTGAATACTAGACTACAGAATTGTATTTACATATACTTGTGAATATTAACGTAGTAGACTCTACACTCCCCTGCCTACCACGTCGGGGAGCGTAGACGTGATGATATCTTTTTTTAGTAAATTCATAGTTCTTGATTAAGACATACATAATTCTGACGCCAGGACTTTTAAGAGCCTTTTGCATTTGTATCACATGTTTACTTTTTAATACATGGGATCGAAAAATTGCACATCATCGAATAACAATAATAACATATTAATTAAGTGCCCTCTTCTTTGCATGACAATGTTACCTCGAAAAATATCAAATACAAATAATAATGACGCCAGCTCTCTTAACTATCCCATGAGCCTCAGTGGTTTTCTTAATACTATGCGATATGTTAAATATTAATATTGTCATATTAAACAATAGTATAATTGAAAAACTATATCAATAATACACAGACAATAATACGTAAATAAATTGATATATTCAACGACGTTTGTTAGAATCTCAGTCTACCTCCCCCTATAAAAAACATGCTTTACACTATATAGGCACAAATGTAAAAAGAACCAGATAAATACTTCTTTATCCTGTGTAAAATAATTATGTTCATTACAGTTTCAATTTTATTTCTGTTGAATAATTTGATTTTAAACATCAATCTATAATTTACAAGCCTGACGTTAGCTACGTCATGTAGGTATATATATTATAGATTTATGTAATTAAAATTTATGCTAAGCTCAGGCAATATAGAATAAACATTAGCTGAAATACGGAAAACAAACGAATAAATCAAGTGTTCGATTAAGTTGTATTATATAGGTAAATAGAAATGTAGGTATATATTTAAATGGAATCCCAGCTTGTTAATTTTAATGAGACTTATTATTCTTAATACCTACTTAATTAAAATAATATGCAATTTTCTTACTAATACGCAAATTATAAAGTAATAGTAGTTTTTTTGGCCGACGACACACAGTGTAGCAGCCGGGTATATTCCACCATCTTTAGGTAGAGTCACGTACCCACTTATGACGGAGAGCGATGCGTGACGGGCATGTGTCTCTACCTGCGCTACCGGGCACACTGTCTCCTACATAAAAATATTATTAAATAAAAACGTTAAGAGTATACCTATGTATATTAGTTTCATATAATTATGTACATATTGACAAAATAATAACTATACAAAATAATAACTATACAGTAGGTATATTATATGAAAAATATAACAAAATTTTAAATTAGAACATATTCGATAAATTATGTCAGGGAATGTTTCATGTAGGTATTCATTGTAAGTATATTTATTCAAGGTGTGTATATAAAAGTGTGTTAATAAATGAAATAAAATCTATCAATGTTCATATTGCAAGAAAAGCGTGGCTTTATTTTTCCCAGTTTAATTAGTATACATTTTACATTATACGTTGTAGGTGGAAACATTTTTTAATATTATATGACCGTCTCTCAAAGTCAGCACATTTAACACTCTACTAAGTAAACAATTATTCGCGAGCCGTCTTCAAAATTTCTCAACCCTTCACAACTGGGGAGCGTCTCAAACACCGCAGAGACGATCATTAAAGGGTCTTAAGGCTTAGTCCCGTTTCAGTTCCCTCCGGTATTTCGAAAAACAAAGGCAGCAGACAGATGGGTGGTGGTGAGGGGTAGGGGGAGCGCTAGGGGTAAAGCTGTAACAGTTTTACGATCGGATATACGGAGTGCTCATGCGCCCTGCAGCTAGCCCAGGTCCTAGAATTTGCATCGGATTATTGACGCTGCCCGGACTCATCTCGTCTACCGGACGCCATATTTAACAAGATATTTAACATATAGGGATGACAACATTTGACGCATAAATTACGCGTCATTTGTAATTATTAGGTATGTGATCATGTTAAGTCCTTTACTTATAAGGTGGAGAAAGCCGACCGCCAAATACGAGTATTTCTAACCTTTTGGCGTGCTTCTTCTTAACGTAGAACGTTCATTACAACTTCATTAGCAATAACAATAATATCTCTAATATTTATTTATATAGTTTATATTTATCCTGCATATCCGTTCGGTTCTTTAAAAATACATAATGATATGTAAATGAACTCATTACCTCACTCTTCATTACTCCCTAGTAGATGTTTTTTTAATGCATAATTTATTACTTCCACCGCACAGAGTCACCACGCAGTGTTGCCATGTTAGCTACTGAGTCGTTATTAAATTAATTCAAGTAATATTTCATAATTGACACAATTATAAGGTGACAGATTCAGCCGCCATTCAATTGCTCAACAGTAGAATTTAATTATTATTTATCTTACGTATGATATTAACTTGCTCAGCTAAAGTACTATATAGATAAATTGAATGATGCATTACATTAAAGTTAATTCGTAAGTATATTATACATAGAATCGTTTAATTTTAATTTTATTTATATTAAGAAAAGTCAAGTGACGGATCAATCGATTATATTTTTTTTTATTAGACAGTTTTTAAATTATTATTAAGTTTTGAACAAAGAAGTTAAATGTATCGTATTTTACAACACTACAAAAAACTTGTATAAGATATCTACATAGGTACTATACAGCAAAAGTATTTACAACAAGCATAATTGACATATAAATTTCATTTATAAAATTTATGTAGACAATACTGAGTAATTTTGGTTTACCTATTAAACCAAAATTACTCAGTATTGTGTACCTATGTCTCCAATTATCGAAAAATGACTTAGGATATACCTATACGAAATTACTTAAAGAGATAGTGGCTTTCATGCGAAAACATTGGACAAGTAATCGAAATTGAAACGACACACGAAAGAACGTACAAGACGAAGTTAAGCTCTCAGAATAACGATATGCGACTCTACAGGCACGTTCATCCTACAATTTAAGACACAATAACGACAAAATCGATCCGGATTTGCAACAATATTGCCAAGTCCGCACTTCGGTATACATTTTATGTCGCTGTTGATATTAAAAAGTTCGATATAAGAACATTTTGATCTCCCACCGATGGCGGGCAAACGAGTAACGAAGATCCCACAATCCCGCCCACCCATATACACAGCCACGATTGGAAAGCGAGTTACGTACCTTTTGTTAATAATAAGAATATGTGGGTCTCCGCCAAATGAGCTCAGCCAAATTTGCAGGAATAAATCAAAACTTTACATTTCAAATGGATTGTAGAAATTACTTATTTCAGACAGATGCTTGTAATCTTTATAGCGAAGCAAAAGCGCACTGTAAGCTAATAACATTAATTAACAATAACTCTCATTTATTGGACTAAATGACGCATTCATATTACAACTATCGGCAACGTAACCTGACGCCCGTAATCCCCGAAGCTATAGGCAAAGGTGTGCAGTATTGATATTATCAATATCAAAACTATGAAACTTACAAGGGACAGAAGGGCACAATGGATTGTCCAATTGATGGCCATTGCTCACATATTTAATATGACTGCTTATAGTCTCTTGTTTTCGGCGACAGGGAAACAAGAGGCTTACCTTTCAAACAAGGGTAGGTACCTGTACTTTTGCAAATGGAACTGATTCGATGTGTTTTCATTTAAAGTGAACCTTTTTTACTACTTGTAATATATTCGATATAATATTCGATATAATATTCGATATAATATTCGATATATTCTTCGATATAATATTCGATATAATATTCGATATAATATTCAATATAATATTCGATATACCTAATATTCGATATAATATTCGATATAATATTCCATTGACTCCACTGAACATCAACTAAAAAATGTCGTGTGCTATTTTAAAATTTTTAGATGCCATTACATTTCAGATTGATTAATGCCATTATTAATTAATCATAGAGTCATATTAGTCAAAGATTTATATTATAAAGATTTTATATACCTACCTAAGGACTCATACAACCATAGTCGATAAAATAATAATAGCATTTACACATACATCGCAGTCATTATAAAATTAAACCATTACGTACATAAACAGCGGAAAACAACAAAAGAATAAAATTCTTGACGGTTTCAGGCGGGAGTCAGCGCTTAAATGGATCATTTGCATAATTAACTGGTTAAATGACGACTAATTAACCATTAAATTCCTGTTTAATATGTGCAAAAAGCTCTGTGTGCTATTATCTGTGTACTTAATTGAGGTGATGCAACTTTGTAGCGAAGGCTGCGGACCCACGCGAGTGGTGTCCATTCTTACACACACAAGTATAGCTATTATTTATATTCGTAGAATACTGTACGTTATTAAATTTTGTGCAAACATTGTAAAATGCTTTAAGTGTGTATATGCAACATTCTTGCGTTGTGTCTTAAAAAATAAAAATTATTTATTAGTAATGGAAGTTTTCGCTTCATTAATATCCATGTACTGTTATTATTTTCGTTAAAAACATGTCAATTTAATTTTCAGGAACAAATTAATAAAAAAAGATCGTAACCAGCATTTATTTTGAAAAATACACATCATTCTACCGCACAATGTTAGTACCTAAATTTGAACAGCCGCCTGGTCGGCAGGATTCTAAGACAAGGAATTACAATACAAATTTTTTATTCAATTAAGACTAAGTATCAATTATTTAAATTGTATAAATATTAAACTTCATACGTTCTTTTTTACTTTAAACTGATAGAGTATAGCAATAAGTCAGTTTGTTTTGTGACCTGGCACACACGGCGTTTGAATTTAGTCTCTAATAGAAATACCGCATTTTAGTCTCGAGTGAATCTACCAACTGTGGTTCAGTTGTAGGTACTGTATAAAAAAGAAATCAATGACTATTGATAGGAATTAGTATTATTATAATCGTTAATCAAGGAAATCGACATGAATACTCCATATTTCAATTTAGAAAAGTCTAGAAAAATAGATAATAAATTATATTCTTGTTGATTATTATATTTATATAACACTGAAAAATTTACAGATAATTTAACATAAGACTAATATTGGAGCAGAGGGCTCGTTATAGACCTGTTGTGACGACATATTAATAGAAATATTAGACTAGATTATAAGCTTTTAAACCAGTGGCTGGAAGCGGTAGCAAAGAGCTGAAGATCGAATTCACTGGCATGCTGTTGAAGAAGCCTATTTCCAGCAGTTGGCGAAAATAGGCTGATAATGATGAAAACAATCACTGGACCACGATTTTGAACATCCACATTTTTAATATCCAATTGACCGCACAACGGACAGTATATGGAATCAACTTAACATGTTTATGCAAATTAATGAAAAGTGGTCGGTGATAAAATGCGATAAGTGAAAGTAAATAATTAATGTTTACTGAACGGATGCCTCACCTTTGCAACATTGTTAAATGAATGTAGACACTTAAGAGAAACTCACATTTCACACACGACAACACAACAGAAATCACACGAGATCACAACGGAACACACGATTTGCAATTAATAATTACAATTAGGTACGTGTAACGAGCATGAATAATTTTGTATAGTATTTAAAATGTACAAATTTCAAATACTTCACACCCGTGTGCAACGGGCGTTACGTACGGAGAAATAATCAGTTTGGTAGAGTCGATGTAACCTTGGTCCGCGTTAGGTTGATTTGCATCAAAATTACAACCGCCCCTCTGCCGAACAATGACGACGTGCGAGTTTCGAAATTCTTGCATTGTTTTCGAATAATTTACATAATACGGAGCCATTCATACATTGTATTCTATTTTTACATTATTCAGTTTCGATTTTTGATTTTTGTTTTCAAATGTTTTCAGTGAAAAATTATTAAAATGCTTAAAGTTTAAATATACGTTTTTACAGATAAGACATCAATAAAATACAACGTAATTTCTAGTCTATAATAACTAAATGTTATTGTCATTATACTTGACAATGTAATTAATTAATAAAGGGTGAGCGAATCGAATCATTTTGTGTAGATATAACTTGTTAAAAGTTACAAAATATATTTAAACACATTTAAATTTCAGATAATGTAAATGACAGGACACAACAAGAATACTACAATTTTAATGCTAATACCAGAAAGATATGCTAAGTATATTAGAATATTTATAAATGAAAACAAAATAAAAATATCAAAAATAAAATTTTTATATATTTTATACTGTCTAAAGTATACAATTATGTCAATGGTTAAAAACCGACATAGATATATGAAAACGTAGCTGTATTTAAATAAAAGTATGTAAATATAATAACAATGCAGACGATGAAAAAACACAACTCTTAGGGAATTCAATTTGTTTATGAATGTTTCAGTTCCGCTTGTTTCGTCAAAGGTTTGTTTTATTTGTTATGTTAAACAGGCAGCCGTTTAGAATAGGATGATGGAGACAGTAACATTACATTGTATCATTTAACTTTCTAAACATGCACATAAATGTGGAGAAAGCCGGTGAAATAAGTATCCGAATGTTTCAGAAATGTAGGGATGTTATATTATCGAATGTAAGTACGTTGTACCTTATAGATATTTGTTGAATTTATTACATTTGACGCTACTATCTCTGATTCACTGGCCAATACCGGAACATATTCAACTAGGCTTCTCTGAAATGGAATTATTAACCATTTATATACGAGTAAATATTAGGTAATTTGTGATATACTCGTAGGTTATTTAAATTCAGGAATTATGGTCCCCCGTCTGGCTCGAATGGTTACTCGTATTCCTAAAGTTTGTCACAGATTCATTGTAACGTGTGGTTTCAGACTTAGAAGGTCTTGCGTCCCTATTTAAGATCAACTTTCATATAGTAGGTACCAGATATTGTTTCAGCAGAAATGACTGAAATATTTATAGAATCGCTCCTACATAGAGTTATGTACAGTAGAAAATTTGAAAGTAATTTAAAATTGCAATTAAATTTATTAATTGTAACATAATAGTCTGATATAGTTCACGACTGACCCGGGATTTGAACCCAGGAGCTCTCGATCGGCAGTAGCACTTGCAACCAACACTACCAATGAGGCAGTCAAATATAATTAAATAATGTAAATAATCTCGGTGTCTGGGTGGAGTATGAATACATACACCGACCACGTGCTGGGATACACGGTAACGAAAGAGCGAACTAAGCCCGGCGATGGCACATCGTGGTATAGCGCAGTCTGCTTAGGCACGCCTACATGCCCTGGCCGCCTATAGCGTAGCGTAGACCGTGCGAGAAGCTGTGCTCTGCGATTAGGCTTTATGAGCATAGGTATCCCTTCAGGAGAGACTTATCTATGTCCAACAGACGATTGCAATAAGTTGATAATGATGAATGTAAATAAACATCTTGGTACGTTTCCACCTGCGGCCATTTGATTCCAAAATAAGCAAGGCTTTTGCTATACCAGAATACGGATGAACTACATAGGTATATATGTAATGCGTTTTATATAGGTATATGTAAATAAAAATATATTTGATTAGCTATATATTTTTTTACGTTTTCAATAAGTCAGAGTCATATAATTGTAACATCAAACGAACATAACACCTGTAATCCCCGAAGAGGTAGGCAGAGGAATGTGGAACATTCCCACGTTTC
>DWDV01000633.1:0-15784 GCA_018245615.1 Mimoniades ocyalus
CATAATCACCAAGCCAAGCTGAATTTGCATTGTAACAATACATTCATTCCATAAATATGCAAGTAAGAAAAAAAATGTTTATCGGCACAGCCTTATCACCACGTCGCATTGTAGCGCCTCCGAAGTCCCTCGTGTTGTACCGCATCAGTGACTCACTCAGTACACATTGTTTAAGGATCTCGTACTGTACTATATTATCTTTGACTTTGTGGTTTACACGAACTTGTTTTTGTTCTCTAAGTAATATATAAATAGCGTTCGTTAGGCTTCACGTTTTGTCACTGATCTCTGCATTGATCCTAATGATGCAATCTTTACCACATCGTCGACCACTATCGCTTTACCGTTGCACACCGGTCTCCAATTAAAAATTGGTAAAATGATTAACAATCTCTGATGAACTCTGAGTAAAGTACGTATGGACCAAAATATAATGACAGTAAGTCCAGGTATATTTATTTATTTATCCTTTATTGTTGTTAACAAAGGGCGGGGCAGATGTAATGCCAATTGGCATTTTCTAACAGTCAACCCAGGTGATGATGAGAAGTTGGGGCGGGCACACTGTACAGATGTACAGACACATGTACATATTCAAAACAATTTGCAAATATACTTACATACACACATATATGTATACATACATACACATATACATACACACACATAAATACACACATACAAACACACATACAAACACACATACAAACAAACATACATACATATTCAAGAATAAAAAACATGGGAAAAGCTGGCTCTTTATACGTTTTAAAATTCAGTGTGCCACACATTTGCACATGTTAGTTTACATTTGAAAACATTTATACACGTTCGTGTACATTGTGTACAAAAGAAACCTTTGTGTGTACCTGCGTTATGTGTATGTGCTTCATTTGTACGCGCGAAAAGGTCATATATTCATTCAAATTAAATTTGGTATTTGCTTGGTTTTGTCGTGTTTCCATCTAATGGATAATCTTTTTTATTATATGAAGCATATTAGGTGTTTGGTCGTAATCCTGCGCATGCCTTGGAGGAGCCTGTCCATCCATGCTTGAAGGTGATATGTGTCAGGAAACAGACCGAGTATTCGGCTCGTTATTCGGCATGTTTATTAAACGAAAACTCGGTATTCCCTTTATTATTCGTTAAATTCTGTCATTAATCCTAATCACCATCATTTAATAACTATACAACCGTTCGTACAGCTAGGTAATTAGCGTTACATCAGCAACGCCACAATGACTCATCAAACTGTATTTGCTTTCCTTTTATTTTGCGTTTATTGCTGCTATACATAAAACTAAACTTGTTAGCATAAATTGTTGAGTAATAAGAGGAAAGATTTGATTGTTTGTTTGTATTGAATAGGCTCGAAAACTAGTGGACCGATTTGAAAAATTCTTTCACCATTAGAATCTTACATTATCCCAGAGAATATAGGCGAATAAAAAATATAAAAAAAATCATAAAAAACTTTCTTTATAATGTACTCTTTTTTAGTAACTCTCAACGCAAAAAGAAGGGTGTGTGTGTGTTAAAATTTATAATTATTGTTTTTTTTATTACATACCCGTGCGGAGCCGGAGCGGGCCCGCTAGTTGAGTATTAAGCCGTGCTGTAAATTTATAAATAATTCAAAAAACCTCATCCTTATATTTATGTGCTCACTCTATTTATCCTCATTGTCAACAGTTTGAAATTAATATTGTTTTCATCTAGATTTGGAATTTTTTTCCCTATAAATGACGAATTTCAAAATTAAGCCGCTTCTCAAAATCATACAACGTTTGCGAATCTACGCTTATCGATATAGCTCAGGCGAAAAAACTTGTTTCTAGATGCGAATTGTTCCACATGTCCCCATTAGCTAAGAGCTACGATTCATAATTTGTACAGAACAAAGTTCATGGCGTGACTGTTCGGAGTTAACATAGTGTTGCTAATCTTTAGTTGGAAACATGGGAATGTTATTGCTTTAGCTGAGTGTTTAATTCAAAAAAAGTTAATCGTTTTCTGGGAAAATGCCCATAATATAATGGAAAGTACGGTACTACGTACCTATATTTCAATTTCCATATTTCCCCATTTAATTTTCCCTGCGCAAGGATAGTTTGCTGATTGCTCGGGGATTATCCCGGCTTTGAATTCCGGATATGATGAGGCACGCTTTCTGTGAGTTGAGTCCTGCATACTAATTTAAACGTGGCTTGGATTCACAAAAACCCACTAAAATATCCGATTGTGTCTTGAGCAGTTACATGTTCTCATTTTATTTAAAACTGGTAAATAGACGGTAAGATGAAACAGAAATTTAGGCCTCTTGGGTTGGACTTTGATATTTGTTTCAAACAACTTCTTGTTATAGTCATCGTCAGCCTGTCTACGTCCGCCGCTGGACATAGCCTTACCTTGAGGGGTGATCGTCCATAATCCCGCTATGCCTGCGAATTGAGAAACGCACAGCAGGGCTTACGTTGCTGTTCGGCGGCGGCCAATACATGTTAACATTATAGTAAATTGGGAATATTTTGGGAGGAAACTGGACAACTACATGACTGAAGGGGAATTGACGCACCCATTTGACGGATTATTTTTATTATTCTTCAGTTAAACTACGTATTTTTTATTATTCTTGTGTTAAAGTTTTCAGACAATTATCAATATATTACATGTTCTAGAATTTTTACTGGTATTAATGTCAAAAATTTTTGCCGATTTTGCACGAGTTCCTACATGTTACTCGTTTGATTTTCCATGATCGTATTCCATCCTCTATGAAGTTTAGGAATTCTTATACATATATCCCGTGCATCATGTTTTTCCCTGGCTCCTACATAAGATAAAATCGCCAGAAAGTTGTCCATTGGCTGTAATTCCGACTATTTGCACGTGAGGAAGCGAGGAAATCATACCTAAGAACTGTACTCCTGAAATGATCTTGTGTTACATCGCGGAGATTTTCATTAGTGGCGTACAAGGGCGTGCCTTTTGACGCGGGGAATGCATTCGTCTATTTTTTACTATTTCAAATGTTTCACTGTGTAGATGTTTACGATACTACCTTCCCTCGAGTAATCTGCACAATTGGGTGTTCGGTTCTGATTATTTATATAAAACGTACTATACGCTAGTTAAACAACAGATCGTTGTCCCAGTTGGCATCGGATCGCGCCGACTCCGCGTCACCGCTGATGATTGACGGGGATGGCGCGACGACCATTTGCATGCTTGTTATCTTTTGTAATCTGTACGTTATAATACCGGAGTACGTTTAATGTTTTCGAGTTAGCCATTGTCTAGGCTATTATTTATTGTCTTTTAATTCACTAGTTTATCCTTCGTCAGTTTGTCTTAAGGGACGTAATTTTTTTTGTATTTTAAAATGCATGTTCATTCGACTTTTATGCTTTTGAAATAAAACAATCAAGAGAAATTTACCGCACGTACAATTGGAGTGCTCCAGGGCTATATTTTCGGGTGCCCAATACACTCATTAAGTACTAAGCAGCGTACTGTCAATGGTGAAATCGTGTCGACTCCCCCACAATGATTAGTCCGTTGATCTTCATTCTTCGGCCAATTAGTAACAATTACAACTACGCCTAGTTGTACAATGGCTTGTACATCACCAAGTCCTAGTTCGATTCAATGGTGTCAAATTTGTTATTTTGCAAATATAACGATGCTCCTGGTACATCGAATTAATATAATAATAAGTATGTAATCATCTCTAGGAATAACTGAGCCTGTAGGGAGTATATAATTCACTAACTTATTGCTTGTAAAATATTTTTGGTAAGTAAAACCTGACATCACGCGTGTATACCGATGAGCCTATTGCTATACATCGTGCACAATTCCAGACTAGGAGCCATTACGAGAACTTTTTAGTAGATATTCTCGTTTGAAAAATCCAATATGAGATGTGAACCCAGTACCTTTCTCGATCGGCAGTCTCGCTCGCAACTACTCAACCAACGAGCATCTCATTTTTGATAACTTTAATTACGGCATGTTCCTATTTGGATAAAAACGCAAACATGAATATTACAGATGTGCTCTAAAATTGTCTTTTAGATTGCGCTTAATTACCTAAATCTCTTTTACGACTCGGCGAAATAAAAATTAATTTCGTGGGATGATGCATGCCCTTGGTTATCGCATTTTTATGATCTCATTCCGTACCACCGAAGCTGTCGTACTCAGAAAATGTAAAACATACCTAATTCATATTACGGTTAATTAAACTACGGCTAAATTATTGGTGTACATTAAAAATGATAATGGTAGTAGAAAGATTTTTCATCGTCTTAATATTATAGAGCTGTGGAGTATACGGTCAACGAACCATATCAGCACGAGATAATCAGAAGACGAGGACGCTCTTAAGTGACACGTACGACGCTAACGAGTGATTCAGATGTTGTTATTTACAAAAAATACATATTTCTGTCCATATTTATGGATGCTTAAAAAGAAATCTCTCCCAAGTGCGCTTGGATTCACGCCAACAAACCAATAAAACTGTATCCTGTTGCGAAATCAAGATTCAGCAGTAAAAAAAATGTGAAGTGCATTAAAATTAATATGAGAATGGATGTGTCATGGATGCAGATTCAAATTGGTATAATTCTAAGACGCTAGTCATATAAGATTAATGGTCATGTTTGTACATTATGTCCAGCTGCTGGTGAAATACAGTCTGGGTTACTTGACTTTTTTTGTCCTTTAACGATCCTTGAAGAGTTGCATAGTTCTTTTCTCTTTATTCCAAAGCCATGTTCCATTATAATGTGAGATATACTCGTGCATTCACTTCGTATAGGTTATATAAGTTTAATAAACGATTGTTATCATCATCATCAGCCTATTGCAGTCCACTGCTGGACACAGGCCTCCCTTGAGGGGTGATGTCCATGATCCTCACGCAAGGCATGCGGGTTGAGGATCGCAGGGCACAGCCTCTCGCATCACCTGGCCTGAGCATCGCATCATGAGCGCCCAGGGCGTTCAACTGCGCCGATGCAGACGCTGGGTTACACGGCTATTACGACACCAAGTAACCCGTTACGGGGTCGGGGAATGTGTTCTTACTGCGCCTTGACAGCAAATGCCTTTGAAGGGAGCGTATTATTAAATACTTTTTGATTCGCTTCACTTCTCAATAAAACTTTAGAAAATTATTATGTACACAGAATTAAATATTTAAATAGAAATATTATTTTTATTTATTATTTTGAAATACTTAAAACTTGGGAGTACTTAATGCCTTTTCTCCCAGGCAAAACTAAGACAGAGAGAGCGTATAGTAAGTGTATAGTATAATAATAATATCAAAAGTACACGCAAGAAGTACACATAAATAATTTAAATTATATTTCACTCGCGGTATCGGTGACACTAAACATCTTTAGGAAACCTACTCGTATACTCTTCAGAGCCCTCCGTAATGTTCTCTAAAGTGTGCAGTATGCCAACTTGGACTTGGTCAGCGTGGTAACCTAGGATTTTAAACCTTCATAATCTAAGGGTGTTCAGAATATCAACACTTGTATATGATTCTATTTTTTGTTTCCCGGTAATCCTCGTAATGCAAGCAGGAGGGATTCATTCCATTCATGCGTCCAACGACACATGACACTAGTGTTCAGAAATAGATTCGCATCTCAGACACTTGACATGATTGTGTTTCAGTCTCGCTCGCAGACCGCTAACGAGGACTGATTGTGTAAGAAGTGTTTTGATATAGGGCTTATAGATCCGGTGAGGTGGAAGAGCGCGGAAATATGCGTAGATTAGAAAAACCATAGCGTATACATAGATGTAATTGTCTTTTTATGATGGGTTGTAAGACAATTGTGAATAGATTGAACAGATGCTAGAGATTTAAGGCAGAGAAGGTTGAACCTTCGAAATAGTGAAATAAGAGACGTGGAAAATTGTTCAAGAACCAAATAGGTTCTTAAGGATAAAAAATTCGCCTTCAACCACAATGAATTAAAATTCTAATGCTGATTTGATCTCAATTCTTAGCAAGCCAAATTAAATTATAACACTGAAAACCTGTGTGTAAGATCTCTTCCAACCGAACCGGGTCTTCAACAAACAACAAACAATCGGTAAGACAAAATACAAACAAACGAAGTCACGGCTGCGAACGAAGTAGCCCCTTACAGCCAAACCCGACGGGTCATATAAATCGCTCGTAAACTGCGCAAACCTGTTTCTTGTGTTTGGACAAACGAGAAAGGAGGATTGCATTTTTTTCGCATTTCAAAACGGCCGGCACTTTGAGGGTCTCGCTTTCTCGAATACGTTTGCAGTTCACGACTTTTAAAGGTTCGGGTCAACGATGTTTATCTTCGGTTAAATTTTTACCGTGTGATCAGGTCTGCATAGATTTAGCATTGTCTGCTTAGATTTGTTAATACCTACTATTAATACTCACCTTCCAATGTGGATAAAACAGTAACGATACTGTAACAATAACTATAACAAATTATTATATTGTGATAACAATAACACAGTCATTTGATTCCAAAGTAGGCGTAGACTGTGTTATGGTAACTAGAAGTTTAATAAACTGCATGTTATGTTTTTATACCCAGATATACTAAATATCTTCATAAGTTCGTTAAAGAAATACTGTACCACGGCGGGAATCAAATCCAGTCCAATAAATGATTCCTTGGTATACATTTCTCGATTTTATCGCATGGTCCTTAGCATACTTTGATTTGAAAAATACTCGGCAACTTTCACGCCTTTACTAGATGTAGGACAATAGTTTTCCACGTCGCGTTACCGTGCAGTTAAGGTTTTTTCTCTATTTATTAGAGAAAGCTTGTCAGTGTTGTCAAGCTTGAGCGGCTTTTAAAGGTGTCGATTATTGCAACTTGCGACATATCCCTTCGCGACACTAAAGGGTAATGGCGTTCTATTAATATTGCAAAAGTGTTCGCTTTACGATTTCTTTTTCTATCATCGGTACCTACGTTGTTTTTTGGAACTTATACGATTAAATATAACTGATTGAATATATTTGCTGTTCGATTAGTTGTAAAATATATTATATCCTAGTATGTATTCGTTACTCAACGTGCTCTTGAAACTGTTGTTATCCGCGAATTCTGATACTAATAGTACTTTAGCACCCATGCAGTGTTTAATAGATTTTTTTAGATTTTAAATTTGGAGATTCATTTTCGAATGTAATCCTTGTGTTTCCCCTGGGTTTAAGGCTTCTTAATACATTTTCTAGAAATGGATTGAGCGATTTCGAGGTGAAAATACACGTAGATATTTATTTCTGCATTTATAAAATTAGCATTTACTTTTACGTTTCATGAGATTCATATTCTTGAGTATGTTTCTCAGTTGCTTCGTTTTAAACTAAATCAAACCATCGATGGTTAAAAGATCCTTTCCTAAGATATACTTAAACTTTTACACGCATTAATACACTGGGTTCAATGCTTATTAGATCTTCAGCGGTCGAATGCAATAATTGGAGAAACACTTCCCGTACACATTTTTTGTGTGGACGTACCCGCTATTTCTGCTCCTTGCACCGTTACACCGTCTCCGCGGCCACGTACAATCAGCCCGTCGGACCATATATCGCCCGCCCACTCGTTGAGGAGGAAACGTCTCTCATCGCCGACAACACGAGTATAATCGATTCAATCAATGGACTGTGGAATTTATGTGGGCTCCATTTACGTGAGTGTATTGGATTAGCTCTTGAATGGTTGGTGTGTTCGAGCAAGGAATGTGTGTCGCTTGCGTCGCTGGTTATGATGTCTCCGCTACGTCCATAATCGGATTGCTTTCCTAATTATGTGTAACTTTTCGGGTAAGTGAAAATTAGTTACGTTCGGAATTTTGTCTTTATTTATCTTTGTATCGTGTCCATCTAACTGCACTATAGTATCCTGATGAAGTCCATGCGCGAGAGAGAGGGTAACGAGTGTGACTCGGGGATTAAAATTATTTGAGTGATACGAGCACCTCCGATGCTCGAATATGTTCCATAGAAACAGACTCATAAACATTAGCTTTCTCATCACACAGGAGCTTTCTTCAGTGTTAATAATAATAATAAAATTTGTAAATAACAATTGTAACATTAATTGATTATCTTGGGTTTTTGTGCTTAAATGTCTTCCTCTTTACCCTGCCTTCGGTAGTAAAGTGGAAGAAAAATCTTCCACTCCCATGAACATGCTCAGCTCGGGCGTCCTACGCGCCTCGTTATTGTGTGTACCGGCGTGGGCGGCGGTGGCTTGGACTTGACACTCGGCTTGCTTTAATTACATTATATTATTATTGTACTGACTCCGCTGGTCGAGTGGTTGCAAGCGCGACGGCTGATCGAGAGGTTCTGGTTTCGATTTCCGGATCTTTAGATTTTGTTGTTGTAATTTCTTGTAGTGACTTAAAACCTGAATTTGTGGGAACGAGGAAATGCACTTCGCTACTCTGCCTGCTTTTTCGGGAGTTACATATTAGGTGATGTTAGGTATTTTGTTAAATACCTAAATATATAATTGTGTGAACTTTTTCTAAACCTATAAATATTATGATAATAATATCAAAGAACTTTTACGAACTTCCAGCGATTGTTAACGCCCATTCGCTCGTTCGGCCCATAACGACGTATAACTAATGATATAACTAAAGAATGTAACTTCAGCTTTTAGAATGAAAATCAATACAAAATCTTCACATTTAATATTCATCGATTCTTACATTTACCTGCGACAGTCATATGCCAGAACGAATGACTGCAAGAGTATGTCCATAGACACCTAAGATAGATCCGAAACGGGTCAGGCGACCCCGAAAAATATAACCGAGAAGCTGGTACATATTGAAAACTGCCAATAATAAACATTTAATTTATTGTATAAAATACAATGAAGTGTAAATAAATAAATAGGATGCAAAAAGCATGTACTCGTTATAGGTACTCTCTTTCCGGCCACCCGGAATCCAACGGTGGAATAATGGGAAGAAATTTTAAATGATACAATGATTTTGTGTGAATTCGATCCTACCATAAGATTTATAATTATTGAAACTTGAGTTAGTCGTAGCGCGATAGTCTAGTAATGTAAAATTCCTCTCCACATTTCGATTGTCTTCCCTTTGCCTAAATGTTCTTCGACTCGTGTGAATGTGGTAAACTCTTCTTATTCTGAGAGAGACTATCATGTTCAGTAGTGGAATGATAAAAGTCTTATAAAAATAAGGAGCGCTGGCTCAACCCGTTGAACAGTATACATACTTAGATATAGAACCATCTATTCTCATAACCTGCAAGGCCTGGAATTACCTACTCATTGGTGATATATAAAATATTTAACACTTTGTGTACGGGTGTCACGTCCGTAATGTATGTATGTCATCCATAATTTAATAATTATTATAATTAATTGAATTACTATGTATGTAATTGTTTATACGACTAAATTTAGTAAAAAATATTGTAGTTAGCATTGTGTTAATCGCATTTCTTCATGGCTTGTTGTAATTATAATTAATACACTAGTAATAACAATTATATGTCTGTCACTCCAACGGTCTGGTTTTCAGTCTTTTGTCTATGTCTACTACGTTTTTTGTCGAAACATTTGTAAGGAGAAAGGAGGGGATGGGAGAACTTTGATAGGAACACACATTACACGAATTGTTAAAGTCACCAAGAAAATAAATAAAACGTATCACGCCTGTCATCCCCGAAGAGGTAGGCAGAGGAATGTAGAACACTCCCACGTTTCACCAGTTATGTTTACGTCCCACTATGGAATAGTTGGTGAGCCTATTGCCGTATACCGGGCACATATCTAGACTCCGAGCCACTACTAGAAAATTTAAATTAGAAAATTTAGTAGTGTCCGACCCGGGAATCGAACCCAGGGCCTCCCGTTCGACAGTCGCACTTGCAACCAACTCGACCAACGAGGCAGTGAAATTAAAATGTTTAAAGAAAAACAGAATAATAAGTCGCATAATTTCAGTCATGTTTTATTTCTTTTGCTTGCTTTTCTTTTAAGGACCGAGCTGGCATCATAAAAGTATTCGTGAATAAGTAAGTATGTACTTGCGCAGTATGCACATATACGAGTAAAAACCCCTGTAATTTATCAAATGTAAAAGTAATATTTATAGTAACAAATTGCGTTAGAACACAGTGCACATGTTTTTTTTAAATAGGATGTACGCAAATTAATCTTTTTCTCTATGTTTTCTGGCTTCTGGGCATGTTCCTTGCGTCTTTAATTGGGTTGATACTTGCCTACTTGCTTTGTATAATGTATTCTATTCTTAAATAATGATAGTGATAATTATGCTAGTGTAAATTTTTAAATAAATAAATAGTTAGATATACCCAATGCAATATATTCTGAACGAAAATAATTCAGAAAGTAATTTTTTTGTACAAATGAATTGTAATGTATGTATTAAAGTCAGTACCGCCTTTGGCAACAGTTTAGTCTAAAAAAACAATTTGTTTGAGGCACCAGGTAGGTATATTTGAGATTCCATCACGAGGGATGGAAAGCAATTAGCATATTTATTAGTGTCACCCTAGCGGGGTCGCGCTAAGCTGCTCATCTGTTATCAATAATAACTTACTCAGCGTCATAATAAATTTTATATTATCATACAGAAATCGTCTAATCCTCGCGCCTACGAAAATTGGCAATGAGACTGAAGTCATAATCATGATGAGCAATTTTAATGTTGGCTTTTTTCAAATTACAATACTAATTAATTTTATAGTGTTTAATAACAGTAAACAGTAAACAATTAATAATAACAGTAAACAATTTCGCAAGTACCTACATTACTTTAATGGACGAAACCATACATTCACAGATAACTACGCCTTTACAAATTTTAATACATATTATTTTCTTATATCTTATTTAATCTTTTGAAATTATGCATTGAAATAAATATAATAACTAACTAAAGCTCGGCAGCTCCCGGCAGCGGTTAGTTCCGAGAATAGCTCTGAGTTACACATTCGAGAAATTTTCTAAAATTTACACCATTAAAATTACACAAAAATGATGCGAATATTGATAATGTTAAAGTTTCAAAACCCGTTAACAAATAATTTTACGCAAAAAGTTGCTTTGCCAGATTACAAAATTGAGTAGCTGAATAACACAAGTTCATTTAGCAGCGCTGTTGACTCGGTCAGTCCGCGTCGGGCGGCGACGCGGCGCGTGCGGCTTGCATAATGTGAGCGCTTAACTTGCGTGCACTTTAACAAATTAGCGGGTAACTGATAACAGTGATAGATTAGTCTTCGAAAGTAATTACAGAAGATAGAAAATTTGGTACAATTACCTGTAAATTGTTAAATATAATGTAAATTTAATTTTTAAATTCAATTACATATTTATTGAATTTTTCACACGATTAACTGCCGGCCTGCCTGACTGCCTCGTCGGTCGTGTTGGTTGCAAGCACGACTGCCAGTGTAGAGGTCCTGGGTTCAAATCCCGGGTCGGGAATTACTGGATTTTTGTGAAAAATGTGTTAACGTTTTTAACTGTATCTAAATATAACCTGAGTATTTACATCGTAACCTTAGGTTACTTAATTGAAAACTGAATTGCTTGTCACTTTAATTGAAATACATTATACCTACTCCTAGTTTCGCTTTCAAAATTCCAAGGCACGGAGTACTGTTTTACAATAAGCAGGTGCGTAGCCCCGGCGATAACGCGGGGAGAGGGATGGACGATAATATTTAATACGCAATTTGGCAGATCGTTTTAGAAGCGGTTTTTTCGTTGTACAAATATATAACTTTGCTTAAAAAGGGTTATTCAGTTAGCGTGGTTATGGGTATTGAGCTCACTCTTTAAACTATGGGTTGGTGCTATAAAATACTAAAATTGTTGTACATGGATTTCGGATATTGCATACGATCTTTACATAACCTATAGGAAGAGCTGCCATTTGAAACTATATCGGATGGTATCAGCATATTATCAGAATAAATGCAGCGTTATTTATCATTTTGTGTTACAAATTTTACCACATTATTGGGTATGCTGCGGTGCAGCACAACGAGGTTGTTTTAGCTCCATTCTACTTAGAGAATTTTAAAAGATACTTATTATGTATAATAATTATCATGTTTTCAATAAAACTTATATATGTTGATGAAGTTATATGACCGATATACACTTAATATGAGTAATTATAGAGATGTCATACTCAAATAAATAAAAAATATTCTACAGTAATACAGATACCATAAAGAGTGGTACCCTTGTCATTCTATGAGCGGGAGACAAAAGGCCTGATGATGAGGATGTAACATAATAAATTAACAGTTACAAAATATAATAATGGTAACATAAAGCGTGGAGCGCTACGGGTGGTGAATTAGTCAATATCGACTTCCTCGTGTTAGACAAGGTTGCAAGGAACTGGTGACTTTCTGAACTGTTTAATGTAGTGTTCTTTATTTATCTTTGTAGTCTTAATCCTTTTCTTTAATTTAATTGAAAAATGAGGAGTGTAGAAATAGTAATAATAACTTATTTCAGACTAAAGTGTTACGGAAAATAGTGCCATAGCGTCCCTTAGCTCACAACACTGCTTAAGGCATTTTCCCAACTTTACAGGCGTCGTAAAAAACTATTTAATTTAAAAATCGTTAGATTGTTTTTGAAGCTCGGCATCAAAACCAATTGTATACCAAATTTCTAGCTGTATTCTAGCATACGTAGGTACATCTGTGACGATTCGGTCGTCTGTCTTTTTACCAGGTCGTATAGATTTATGAATAAAAAAAAGAAGTAAAATCACGCCTGTAATCCCCGAAGAGGTAGGCAGAGGAATTTAGAACACTCCCACGCTTCACCAGTTACTTTTAAGTCCCACGATGGAATAGGTGGTGAGCCTATTGCCTATTTATGAATAAAGCGACTGCTTTTTGGATTACGGCATCTTATTGTCTGAAATCTTTATCATGTGACCAATGGTTAGGCGCGTAATGAGCAGCTCTATCCAAAGGAATTAAAATGTGAAAACCGCCAATTTTCAACTTGAGCGGTGTTGTAAGCTACGAGACGATATGCATTTACTGTAAGTCATATGCTGTAAAATTCTACTTCCTAAGTATTATATTTTAGTACTTACATACTATAAAACGCTTTTAATTCTCTTAGAAACAGCTGACATACTCGCTTAAGATTTATAATAAAGATATAATTATACATTGGATAAACGAACAAATTAACATAACAAAAAACGTAATCTCCGAAGACGTAGGCAGAGGAGAGCAGTACACGCCCACGTTGCACCAGTTACGTTTTACGTCACACAATAGAATAGGGTGAGTCGATTGCCATACACCGGGCACAAAACCAGACTACTAGAAAATTAAAGTAAGAAAAATCCTATAGTATCCGACCTGGGATGTGAACCCGTGACATCGTGAGCAAGAGTCGCGTTTGCAATCACTTGACTAACAAGGCAGTCTGTATATGTAAGTTAAGTGTATCTTAATTTAAATATAAACCTACAGATAGTTGTTATTCTTTCGATTATATTTCCAATCGGTTAGATTTACAGATTAACGTTTTTTGTCTTTGAATATAATTATTCAATCACTCAGAAATCTTTAAGAAAATACGCTGTGATTTAGCTTAAGGCGAAAGTTTTTACGTTCACGTCACAATCATTTCTTTCAAGGGGTGAGCGTTCATTGGGTGGAAGTAACAAAGACGATAAAACTGTTCGTTTGGAAAAAGGATATTGAATGAGGTCAGACGCAAATATATTCGTATTGGAGGCAAATGTGGAGGCGTGTCGGGGACAGCAGTTTGCGCACTGTTTTTACACGGCCGACAATGAGCCGACGTCACTCAGCCACTCAACTTATATTGTCACAAGATTTCTGACATGTCCCAACTATTTTCACCGCTCTTAACGCTGCGAACAAAATGCGAGCTATTATCTAGGTCGCAATGTGTGCGACGATCTTCGGTGAAGCAAGAAATAAACGCTTACACGGCCTCTTGTAGATTTTTACGCCGGTGTCGTTCTTGCGGTCGCCGAACGTGCCTAGTCTGGTTGTAATAATGTTTTTGCTAGTCTCAGCTCGATTGTCTTAACATTAATCACAGATTTGTATCAGTCAGATAGGTCTGTTGGCTATTGTTGTGGGTTCAATTCTAACTAAAGACACATATGTGTGTGTCCGATGGCCATATGTGCGGTTGTCAGTGTTATATACCACAGTTACACATTACAGTAGGTGGCCAAATTATTAGGGACACACATTTTTATTATCTAGTTATTGTCTGAGTTTCTCAAAAATAAACTGGTTCATATAAAAATACATTATAAATATAAGAATTAATATAATACAAAAAAAGAAGTCGGGGTTCAAAATACAAAAAAATGTGTCTACCCTTAATAATTTAGCCGTCCCCTGTATTTATAGCTCCTAATTAATTATTTTGTGAAAAGTCGTCTCAAATATAACGAAGGCACCTAGGAAATTTTGTTAAGGTCGTATAATGTATTACAAGATATAAAAAATTACGTATAATACGATGTCACGATCGTTACTGAAGCGAGGCTTACGCTTATCCAAAGTATGGAATCTCATACAATAGCTTTATAGTTGACTGTTGCCTTTGTGCTTGATTCTTTGTGTTGCATCTACTTAAAACGGTAACTGGAGCGCTTCTATTCAAGACAGGAACAACTTTCAATCGAGAATTTCTTAAGAAAATGTTAACGGTGTCCCTTTTAGGTAGATTATTAATTGTTTTATGTGCAAGATGGAAATGTAGCCTGAGAAGTAAATAATGTATGTATATCGTTACGGTTTTTACACAATACTCAATAAGTTTGTTTTGTTCTTCAAAATATTGATTTATATGTATAAAGAGGTAAACAGTTAAAGGTCAAATTTAAAAGTACTTGTACCGCATTTAACTATGTAAGTGCAATATTAAACTTCATATTGAACATGTTTATCTAATAATTTTACTAAACAATATAACAATGACCGTTGTCTAGAAAAATATTAAACTTTATAACATAATGAACGTTGCCTAGTATTAAATTGAACGTTGTCTACAATTATATTGATATCTTATCTACATTATCATTATCTTTTTATTATCTTATCTACATTATAATATCTTGAACATTGTTTTTATAGAAATTAAATCGAATATTACAAAACATTGAATATTTAATTTTTTTAGTCATTTTGGTTAACGTTATAGCGAACTGGACCTTATTTATCTACTATCTAAATACAACATCGAAATAGATTGGTCTAAATTTATTTAATTATTAAATTAACTATTGTAAAATATTAAATATAATTCATATATAGCAATTACAAATCGTAAAAACTGATTGTTTTTGTTATACGGATAATTCCGTTTTCCAATAATTTAGTAATTAACATTTATACCCGCAATTGATTATTACCAGTTAAACACGATTTATGTTTAACAACGTTGATACTAATATTTAGCTTATTGGTGCTTATTAATTAACAAATATCCAGCAAGAGTAGCTTGTTAAGTTATTAATGAAAGCAAATGGTGTACTCAAAACCAGTTAATTTCTTAATTAGCGGTGTAATTAGCGGATCGGTAAGTGGAATCATCCTATGAGTACTGTGGATTGATCCGTGTGAGATTTATAAATAGCTTTTATGTCCACGGAACAAGCATAACACATTGTGTTTTCATATAATACACAACAGTGAAGTAATCCG
>DWDV01000634.1:0-15779 GCA_018245615.1 Mimoniades ocyalus
TACCATACCACAAGCTCTGTTGATGCTTACTTTGGGATCAGATGGCCGTGTGTGGAGATGTCCCAAGATATTTATTAAAAAAAAAACAAGATATCAGTGAAAACCGTATCCCACCTTTTAAGTCGCTTCTGTGCTTAGCGTGCACCAATGGATAAACAGTCAAAAATCTAAGAATATTTTTTTTATTTCTGTTGCGTTAATAACGACCTGTTGTAATTTGTCAAAAATATCTTCTATGTACAGACAACGATCCATTACACTCTTATTATTAGACTCTTTATATATGTATTTAATAAAAAGCGTATACTTTATATATTTAATAAAAGATCGTGAGCAGTTGGGTTGTTCATTTAAACAGTGGGTTTTTATTTTGAAACAATAAAATTATTCAAATAAATAGATAATTCGCTAAAAAGTAGTAACGACTACTATATCGCTCGGATCTGTGTCCGATCGCCTTATCTATCTGTGCTGTAATAAAATTCAAAAGACAATATTTTCTGCCTGATTTTTTTTATAATTCTCGGTATAAAGGTACTCAAGGAACAGTATAAAAGACAAAAATAGTGGGTATATGTTATTGCCTATATGTGTTTCGTGTCTCAAGTGAAGATCCGGCATTTCAGTTTCTCTTGGCAAACTAATCTTTACAATACAATAGTGCAATAGAATAATATAAAATAAAAATCTTTACGTTACAATATTATTAAATGAAGTCGTTTCCGCTGTCTGTCCGCTTAGATCTTTTAAACTATTTAACGGACTTTAATGCAGTTTTCATCAATAGATGGTGATTCATGAGGAAGGTTTATAGCTATAATACATACATATTATAGTACAGAAAAGCCGAAAAATTCAAAGATTTGTAATGTTATGTTGTAACAGACATTATTGTGCGCTTAAATCGACAACGATGGCTAAAGCTTACGAGATAGATCAATTTAATGTAGGTACTGCAGATTTGATTATCTTCAAAAGATCGATAAAAAAAGTCAAATTTAAAATGTCGTTAGTTATTAATATTTCGGAATACTTTTAATTGCGCAAAACGACACCTTTCCCCGGGCACACAGAACGAAATTATTTTTGGTTTTCCTTTTTATCCCATTTGTTTCAAACTATCAAAAATTTTTCCTAATTATTTTAATTAAAAAACCCTTCGTAATCTACGCGCTTTGTTGTTTGGCAATTGGGCTCAAATATCGACAGCATTAGGGTGAAAACCGACAAGTTTCACGTTTCAAAACGCTTTGTTCGTCTTTTATAAATTTAGTATTTTTTAAATTTCACTATCCGAGGGGTGAATAAGCGCGGCTATATATGGTTTTTCAATAGCTTACTAGATGGCACTAAATTTCTCTATTGATGGGGCACTGGAATAGCCATAAATACATACATCAATACATCCTGAAGCATCAATCATAATATTTTCAAAGAAATTGTTGAGTGGTTGCTTATCAGACGAGCAAAATCTTACAACAAAGTGTGAGTAATATATGAACAAAATCATTATTTATTACTTCGTGATAATTGTAAGGAATTGTTCTGGAAAAATTTGTGACAAAATGTTTTTTCGACTTCCCCGCAGACGAGGTCGTCGTCACAACTAGTACTTACATAACATACGATATATTAAATCACCTTTGAATATATATTTTTTATATCGCATATATTAAAATCTAGATTTAAAACGGCCGATGATAATAATAATATTATCTCAATACCAAATTAGTGTCGTATATCAAAGATACGGTATATCATGTTTGATAATGGCTGCACAGTTCACCGCGATGCTTTGGTAGAAATAATCATTTGTTCATATTATTACTCGTAAGATTTTGTCATAGTTAGTAACATGTGTAGTGGTTTACAGTTATAGAGTACTTGCAATGTCCCTTTGGTATTTATTCTGGTATGTATGTATTATTAAGTGTTATTATTATTTTTAGTTTCATTATAACTTTAAGCGATTAATATTTCATTGACGCTCGTGCGCACGGCAAACCTAATAATGATAAATAATTATGTATTTCTAAAGATTGTAACGAAACGCTATGTCGATAGTAAATCTAGGCGGGCACGTGCCTTCTTGCGGAAAGTCTAGATTCAATGTTTTACCAATTGTTTTAATGACGCAAACTCTACTTGATTTAAGATGAAGACCTTTGAGGAAAGACATATGTATGTACATATATATTTAAAAAATCATTAATCGCGTACTATATTTATAATTTACAATTTATTGTTCACGTGTTATGACTTTCTGAAATGATTGATAATAATAGTTCGTTTCCTGGTTGTTTAAGCTCATCTAAATATTGTTATAAAATTTATGTTGTTTTATTCGTTTCTGTTAGTGAACTGTGTACACGCTCGACACTCAAATGCGAAGTTTATGAAAATACGACTGGGTACATAAATCATAAAATTTAATTTCTCGCTATAAAATTCACCAATTAACCAGTGCCTGAGAAAACACTGCCAAGTTATGATATGAACATAATAAAACAAACGCTAACTCATTTTGAATCAAAACATTTTCTTTTATAGCGTCCCGTGACGTCAGTCGCCGGTCTCGAAATTTCCACAGATAAAATGCAAATAGACGCAGACGATGAGGAGATTTGGAGTGTGGAGATCGAGTGAGTACCTCCACGCGCGCGCTCGGCCGCAAGCGGCAACTCAACGGCCTCGCATTTCGGAAACTAATCTTGTAGCCGGGTGTCCCACGGTGGATCGCATTTCGATTTACCGAGTGCCCAATAATTACATTGCGGTTCAACACGCTTCAACAATTGGCATTTTGGCAACCGCTTCCGGAACTGTAAAAGCAAAACTTGTGTAATACTCGGTCCCCGTTTGTTTGTCTGTGAGCAACTTGAACACCAGTGCATTTTAAACAATATGAGTACCTACAATATGTGTCTTTCTACAGACAATGAAAATGTAATAGTTTGTAAATTCAAGTTTGACGTTAATTTAGAAATTGTTATTTTGTAAGCGAAACATATGAAGAGAAATTTTAAGTAGATTTAAAAATTATTGTTAGCTACATTTTTGTGGCGATTTTTTTTCACTTTTATATAAAAAAAACTAATCATTATATGAAAGGATATTAGAAAAAATTGTTAGGCTTCATTAGAAAATGTTGATAAAAAATTATTTCACATAATTTGTTCAAGAACGTACCCAATTACTATTCCAAGTCGATTTTACTACGAAATGAATTAAAACAGAGTTTGGGTCAGAGTTTGAGGACAATCGATATATATGTAATTGGAAACTATCGTGCGACACCCCTCACGAGCTTAGTTGTAGAAGACGATGCAAATTGGAATCGGAATTAAATGGGTCAACCCACGCTTCCATCTACAATTTGTGTAACAGCTTTAGTAAGGTTCGATTTTACCATTAGTCGGGCGAGGCGCCGCGCCGGGCTCTTGACTCTCTGTGCTTTATTGATTAGTACGGTAAGCGCGGGTAGGCGACAATCATTTACTTAAAACGAAATTTAATTATATGTTATTTTTCAAATAAATCAAGGGCAAATATACGTTGAGATGAAATTAATGAGAAGTAACAACATATTAATAACGTTCCATAAACACTTGGACGAGATAGATCAAATAGCAGATATAGGTGAGGGGAGACATTGACAATAACTTAGACGTTTCACTTGGGAGAATTATGTTCCAATGGAAATTTATAACAAGAATGTTAAAATATGAAATAATATAACATCATGAGACGATGTAATCCAACAATACACATCGCTTTACCTGTTGTCGTTCTGCGAGGAGAGCCGAGGCCCACGGGGAACCGTTGCAAGGCTTGGCAACGATAATGACAATAATACGTTATTGTGTGAAGTTTTGTAAGAATGTTCCGGCCTCTATATCACAACGTTCCGTTTGATATTTTTGTTCCATTATTTTATAAAATGTACATATGTTCAAAGAAATATTGCGACTCATTTCTTCTGAAACCTTGTACAAAGCTTTCTACTGTGCGTCTACAGTAATATGTGCGCTGAATAGGTATAATAATTGTACGCACAGTCCTCGTAATTCCTTGTTCTTTTTGTTTAAAATGTTTTTTCAGGTCTATCATCATTATATTTATCTTATTCCCGTCATGTGAAATTTAAACGAGTTCTTATGTAATGTGTCCGGATATGTGCCCGGTGTATGGCAAAAGGCTCACCACCTATTCCAAGGTGGGACGTGACCGTAATTGGTGAAACGTGGGAGTGTTCTACATTCCTCTACCTACCTCTTTGGTAATTACAGGCGTGATGCTACGTATATCTATTAGAATATATACATATACTTATATATACATATACTTAACAATACATATACATATTAAGAAATCGGTTATTATTCGAAACGTTTCATCCTCGTGTATTAATTAGTTTTTTTATGATCAGGATTCGATTTTTTATACGATATAGGCATGTATATATTTAAATATAATATGTAAAGAGTACTACTGAGGTATGTGTGCTACATAATGTGTTATGCTACATATATTTCACAGAATAGGAAGTAGGTCACAGACCAGACACACAGCTTAAATTGTAGTTTGAATCAAATTACTTATTGCATAAGTGTTTTGAATTGCATTTAAATAATTGTAAATGTTGTGGGTTTATTTTCTGTTACACATGCACGAAAGGCCTATGCCCAGCAGTGGAGCGGTAAAGGCCGATGCGTACATTTAAATTGTGAAAGTGTGCCAGGTGCTATTAAATAATAAATGTATTATTGCGAATTGCAGAATACTTAACCTAACATCACGTCTATAATCCTCGAAGAGGTAGTGTACACCAGTTACGTTTAAGTCCTACCGTAATATAGGGGTTGGGCTTAGTGCCACACGCCTGGACTGGACTCGGACCCACATATAGAAATTCTTAGTTTAAAAAATCCAATAATACCCGATTCGCAGGACATTTATTATATAAAAATTGTCTTACACGGTCTATCTATGAAAGGATCAACAATTTGTTTGTAAGAAAATTGTTAAAATTGGTTTATAGAAACCGTTAACTCATTGGTCTTAATCCTTGTGATCCTGAGAAGAGACTCGAGTTCAGAAGCGGAGCGATAAAAGAGTTGATGATGTCGAGAATGATGATGACAACCATGAGGGTGGTGATGATCAAACTTCCCGTCAATACAAATTCCAATACTATCATACCGGAATGTTTAGATATAAGGCTGCATTTGAGGCTACAGTAATACGAAACACTAGACAGTACCCACGTATGTATGTGTCGCTCCCCGCGGGCATTGAATATATACTGATGTGGTTAAAGCGAGCCGGCGTGATATTTGCATTAAGAAAGCCTCACTGGGTTACGTCGGATTTGAATGATAATATGTGTGCATACACTATTCACGCTCTACCTACTCGCTGTCTTAGCTTCGATCGTTGTGTTTTGTACGTAAGAGACAATATTCTGATGTAAGCCCGCCGCAACAATTTTTCTTGTTATTATTATAATAATTAACAGCTCTTTATCAACAGTTTCGTCATCATCTTTATCGTTTCTTTATCAGATATGTGTTTGCTCTCAGAATGAGCTAAGGCCGTAGTCTGATATGCTGGCTAATTTCACATGCCTGTCTGACCTTTATGTAGAACTCCAAAGAGAGGTCTCGAATAAAAATCTATCATTATCAGTCTGGATATGTGCCCGGTGTATGGTAATTGGCTTACCACCTATTCCATAGTGGGACGTAAACGAAACTGGTGAAACATGCGAGTGTACTACACTCGTCTGCCTACCTCTTCCGGAATTACAGGCGTGATGTTACGTAATTCTTTAAGTCACAAAAATGTCCCAATATTTGAATTTCATATTTCCGAAATGGGTAGCTGAAATCTTAAACGTGGGTATCACTGCTCTCGTAGCAAATTGTCGTCTCGAAAAATTTCCATACCTTGCACTATGATCTCATTAGATTAGATTGTTGTATTTCAATTCACATTGTTGTGAGTCTTTTCATAAATCAAACAAACATCTGATTTTCTTAGAAAGACAAAAGGAAATTAATAAGAACGAGGGTGAAAATGAATCATTCATTGTATTGCCAAGTTTTCCATCAGCAAATAGATGTCGCATCGTTTTGCTTCTCGCCGCGATACTCGCAGCCACCGTCACAGTGCATGTTTGTATATATTAAACCTTTAATCCCCGCTAGTATGGCACATTGTGTACCGATTAATTACTCCTACCGTATCGTATACATAATTGTGATATCTATGTCATTTTAATATTAAGCTAACATGTTTCTCGGAAGCCGTGTTTACAAGCTAAACCTATCAAGATAAAAGTCAAGTGTTTATCATACATACGGCATTGTCTTTGTTCGAGGTCTAGATACGTAGGTGGCATTCTTACTTTATAAATCACCCTTCGGAGTGAGCGACGGCAAGCGTAGCGTACACCGCCCTCCGGCCGGGGTGGGTGCCGATCAGCGCAAGGCTGCAGCTAGAAGCGGGTTGCGATTCTGCAAGCCGAGAAAGGCGCGATGGCGCTCCTTAGAGAAACCTTATCCAGCAATGGACTAAGATAGGCTTATGTTGATGATTATGATTATACATATAACTACCCTTACTCTTTATATAGTCGAATTTTAGACACCTTTCCGTCTATCGTGCTTTGTTCATATATGTAAGTACACGCGGTTCAGTCTTAGGTATGGTCTTGGTTAGGTACATACATATGTTTGTCCTCACTTGTGAGTACACAATACATGTCAAGGGTCTTGCTCCTTATTAAATATCCTATCTTCTGACACCCAGACGGAACGTTGCGGCATGAGGCGGCGGGTGATGGATCGGCAGTCGACGTACTGTTTGCCCTTTATATATTTGAGAACGAGATTACGAATGACGAAACCAACTGTTGTTAATATCGTTCAGAGCGCTCCCAATGCGCGTGTAGTTTATTTTCGTTTCTCTCTATACTGATCTGCGTAAATCGTACCAAGGACGATGTTGTCTCTTTTGCAACATTTCATCTCATTTCTTCCTCCCTACACTCCTGACGTGAATAAGCGAGCGAGATTGGCTTCCATGACGCAATTTAATGAATTCCTGTTGAAATTTCAGCTACGTTGCTTTGTCGCCGCCGCCCACACCTCGGCCTTCGCCAGCGTGGCACCGCCGCTTCTCACACTTGGCGTACGTCACTTTTACCATTTTAAACAGCAACAATGTAAACGGCCAATTAAGTTTTGGGCCTATCAAATTTTAATTTAAATCACGTTTTACATTTTCGGCTCGCGATAGCACGAAATCGTGAAACCACGAAAGCATGTTACATTCTATATTGGTTTTATAATAATTATGTTGTGATTAAAATTCCCGGTGGCAAATGGCTGACTTATGTGCAGAATAAATCTCGAGCTGATAGTCCATCCTCTTAGTTATTTATGTTACGAACAGTAGCCTTGTTCCCTATGAGCTATTGTGCTAAGATACAACTACTAATCTTTCTTTATGTATGCAAGTTTAAAGCGGTTAAAACTGTGGTCAATATGTCAAACATCATCATTATATTCACCGACATATTCATCGTCATCTTCACCACTGTTATCATCACCATCAACCTGTCCACTCTACTGCTAAACATGCTACTCCCCTGAGGTGTTTCGTTCTCAAACACCTTGTCATATCACCTTTTTCTTTTGTCGTTAACAAATGATTAACAGAAAGCCGGTCGTCGAACCTTTAGCTTGCACTGTGCCTATAAATCACCTTCCTCCGCCTATCGTGTGTAGGCTTTCAACGGTTATTATTTACATACCGCGCCGCCCGCCGAGGTCCCCTCTACCACTTCACCTCAGTACCCGTATTTTGACACGTGATAAATTCCCTTCGCAATCATTTTATATTATTTCCTGCGCATGATTTATCTTCGTATCTGGATCACGTCAAGCTTTTTGGTTCACGGTTTTATAAAGCGTGGCTTTCGGTTGATGAGCTTTGATTCATGGCTAAATTTTATTTCGTATTCCATCTTGTATTATTCTATTCTATTGCTCGAAGTGTTCTGATGAACCGGAACACTTCACTGAACGATCATCATCATTAACTCGTTTATCGCTCCATTGTTTGAAACGGATTTAAAGACGAGAAGAATGAAGGACATAGTCTACCATCCTGGTCAAGTGGCCACTTTTATGGTATGTAGGTGTCCTCAAAATGTTTTCCTTCACGGTTACTAAGATGCGGTTTCATAGAACAATATTACTTTGATATTTAAGGATTTCCTACACTGGAGTCGGAGTCTGGATTTGTGTCCGGTATATGCCAATAGGCTCATCACTTATTCCATGATGGGAAGTTAACGTAACTGGTGAAACGTGCTAGTGTACATGACGCCTCTGCCAACCTCTTCGGGGATACCAGGCGTGATGTTATATTTTACGTATTTCCTATACTGTATATCAATTTTGATTAAATTCTTCACGAGACACATGCATATGACACAGAAGGTCGTAAATTCAATCCGCACTAAAAAGTCACACCTCTGGCAGTGAACGATAAACGAACTGCAAACTTGCACATTAATGGCATCTGTGCGCTGTTTAACAAACATCTGTGTCCTCGGCAACGTTCTGTTTAATGGTATCCGCGTCTTCTAAGCAAGGTGTGACTGTTTAATGCGATTGCAGTATGATGAAGCGAAGTTATCTTTGAAGGAAGTTAACCTGATACTGTTATCAGGCTGTAAACAGAGCGAACGATCGAAGGCGGCGTTATAAGTAAACGCTCGGAATGCTTTCGGCTTAGATGTGTCACTATGACGGCATTGATTGATTTTTTTGTATCAACATAACGCCAAGCCTGTATTTCCTCGAAGAGGTAGGCAGAGACTGTGATAAACTCCCATCATTCACCAGTTATGTTCACGTCCCCCCATGTAATAGCTAGTGAGCCTGTAGCTCTGCACCGGACACAAATCCACACGCCGAACCAAGACGTAACGTCATCGAGTCAAGGACCTCTTACTCAGCAGCGGCATTTGCAACCACTAAACAAAAGAAGCAGTCAACCATATTATAATATTATATCTCACGACGCATCCAATGGCTATGCAAGTGCTCTAATGAAACTAAATATAACAATGAAGTATCAAACTGACAACTAGGTACATAAACTACAGAGTCTAGGCAGACTTAGCGCGCAGTAATGTATTTGTGCGATGTATAATATCGTGTTTGATTTTCTTGTAATAGATGTACCAACATACATGGATAAATAATGAATTACACAGCGCGAGCTGTTGGTCAGGTCTGTGAATATTTTACCCCGCGTAGGTTTCTGGGGTGTCTTGAGATATGTTAAATTTAGGTCGTAGTTTGGATTGTAAGGAACGCTTTGAATGTATCTTATACAAACAGTAGACAGGTGACAACGTAAGTACATAGGTAAATTAAATTAAGAACATTTGAATCCGGCTTATTATCAAAGGGATTTCTTAAATCAGTGTACGCAAATTATTATTATTATTATGTTAAATATATATCGACATGTTAAGGGAGCTAACTTTCTGACATGTTTATTCTGCCTAGTTTAGAGGCCAAAGCTTTGTATATCGTACTTTTGTAAGAGAAAACAAATGTCACTGCGCCAGGGTCACTCATGGGGTGGACAGCGAGCGTTTAGTGCCAAATACTTCTATCCTTACAGTACATAAACATTATTATAATATATGACCCATTATGTAACAGTAGGGAGGCGGTCGCTTATGAAAATTAAATATTTAAATCCAATAACAAAGTTTGATTCAGTGTGTTTGCCACGTGACAAAATTAAAGTTTCAACGATGGACCTTTTTGGAGCTCAGCCAGAAACGTGCAAGTTTTGATGAGTTACGGCGACAGGTCCCCCAAGTGGCGACTAATTGGGGGACGCGTAAGCGGTAATCCCGACAAATCCTGTAGACGCAGAACTCTTCATTAAAATCATGTAATATATACGTGCCTTAAAAAATTAATTATTACACGATAGATGCACATTCCGGGTCGGGCATTGTTGGATTTTACTAACGTAGATTATCTAGTAGTGTCTCGGAGTCTGGATATGTGCGCGGTGTATGGCAATAGACTCACAACCTATTTTATAGGGGGACTTAAAAGTAACTGGTGAAACGCAGGAATGTACTACACTCCTCTGACTACGTCTTCGGGGATTACAGGCGTGATGTTACATCAATAGATACTAAAGCTAATAGTAAATCATCATCACTAGATAACATGTACCCTTTTATTGTTCCACTGTTAGACGCGGACGTCCTCTCAGAACGGGAACGGTTACGACCATGGTGTACCACGCTGGCCAAATAAGCGAACAAAATAAATAAACAGGCAACTGATGTCCTCGCGATGTTTTCCTTCAGTGCAACGACGGCAAATATTTAATATTTATTGTGATGGTGCGCCTCGTTTGTACTCATCATTGCGCTAACGCAGTTGGCTGGCGATTTCCGTATTTGTCAGATCTCTATAATATACACATATACATATATTTTGTATTAAACATTTTCGTTCTCACAAGTAATAGTGGCAGTCAATATAAATTATGACAATCTTGATTTTTGAGTCTCAAATGAATACGTTTTTTCGTACATAAATAATCTGTATAACTGATACTGGCTGATGAGGGGTCAGGAGTCTCATAAAACTACGTATGAAGAGAAAGGTGACCGTAGAAGAAGCGTGCCATGTCTGCAACGATAGATATATTTTGCACTTAGTGCTCTGTGCCTGGCCCGTAAGGGACCCTTCCTGGAGATATAATAATAATCCGTATAACCTGTAAGGATCAAGCAATTTTCTTTATTGGTGCCCTCAAGGGTTATACAATCAGCGTAATTTATTCGCAATTAAGTATATTACCCGCTCGGCTGATCGTGCGGTAAATGCGATTTCATGACCGCCATCATCCCTTTGATTAGGGATGAGATCCCGGGGGACACATTCCCGCAAGCCGATATTGAATACGTCGTAGGTACCTACCTGCATTTATTTTGGGAGATCGCTTTCAGGTTGATTTCAAGTTATCGTGAATGAAATTATCGTTGAATATTTCCAGTTATGGTAATGCGCTGCTAATATGTTTTAAAATGTTTTGAAAAATGTATTTGAGTAATAATGAAGTGTCTAAAATCAAAATACTCGTAAGTAATGACAACCCGATAAGAGTTACATCAGTTATGGACTGTCATTAGTCATGGACTAATTCAAGTCGCCCCAAAATGACATAGGCAAACTACTGATCGTGAAACGTGACTTAATACTGCAGAGTAACCGCTATTTAAAAAAAAAATCCTTTTAAAATTTATCTTTACGAAAAACACATGTTTGCCGACTTTTGACAACAGTGCAATCACCAAAGCTTTGCCAATATTGACAAAAACCTTTTTTGGGCCTTTCGCTGGTTGGAGTGTATGTATATTATATCTCATGCCAGCTCCCATTCACGGTAGGCAGAGAACACAGAAGTCAACCGTCTTTATGTGTAACACAGAACATGTGTATTTATTTTCATGTTACCATCGAGTGTTACTAGAGCACTAATGTCAGGCGAGCGACCCTGCGCCGCGCTCGGATTCGATTGGAGCCGGCCTCATTAGTCGCAAGTTTAGTTACAATTGCGTACCGTTGCCAGTGCTTTCTTCCGTTTGCTCCGATCTACCGTTACTCATTCATCGGACATGTGCACCGTGTCGCCATATACAATCATTTTTTAGTTACTGCAATAATTGGCAGAGGTCTTCCGGTTCTGGCACATCGACTCGTTGTCGCCAGTTCGAAGTGTTGCTGCGTGTCTACTTTGGGGTAAATAATCTTTCATTATTATTATCATTCGATGATACACAGCATTCAATGTAAGTAGTTTCATGGAATAATTTAACACTGAACATATTATTTTTATTGCGCAGAGTAATTTGCTGTATGTGGCGCTGTCCAAATCGTTATGCTCGAAAATTTTATCCATTTAACGAGTTAAACGTTAAATTAGATCTCTTAACCCGATAAATATATAAAGCATTTTGCCGGCCATATAAGACTCGTAAAGCGATAATAAAGCAGGGGTACATAAACGGTAGGTACTTGTGTTGTAATTATGTTCATGTATATATATATATATGTAAATATAACATTCTCAAAAAATGAAATTCGCTGCCATTTAAAGTCTATTGATCCGACGTTGACCTATTTACGAGGCGGACCCAAATTTTGACACGTACCTACGCCGTTCGACGGAATTCGTTACATACGTAAATAAATATATAGAACATTATATATTGCGTGCCTGAGAGGTATTTATTTTACGCATAGACGCATTAACTCATTCGCGCTATGAGATTGGTCCTTAACAGATTTATTTATTGCTTCATGAGGCTGTCACGGCCTTTAGTCTTTGTCTTTGAAACGGCCTGCGTCTATGAACAGAGTGATGAATGTCAGAAAATTTCGTCATGGTTGTAAGGGTAGTGATATTTGGTACTCGATGATAAAATAATAACAGTTTAACAGCTGAGCGACATGATGTCATATGTTGGCGGCTGTCAATTGATTGGATACCTGTTGTTATTAAACGTGTAGAGGACCGCCGAGTCATTTGCAACATAGGTAAATTTATGTAACACCATAAATGCTGAAAATTGTACATACTTAAAGTATTCTATTAAAGCGTGTAAAATTGTGATATATGCCCAACATTGTGTGCAGAATGGGGCTGTCGATGCGGAGATTCGACTGAAAGAGGCTAGTCGTTCCGCGTTAGGAGATTAATGCGCGGCATATGTCACCGTGGTACATTCTTGCAGGTATATTCTGAATAACAGCAGGCGATGAGCTCATCCGTGATTTTCAAGATATTTTCATTCCTTTTATTTGTGGAGATTGATGGAGGTAGTTCAGGTCTGTGAACGTTGAGATATTTGGCCCTCGGTGCTCTCTGCCTGCTCCGTAACTGACGCGGCGTGATGATATAATAATAATATTAATTTTTATGTCCGTTTCATACATATTATGATTTGGTTACGCTGTCAACAGACACGTGCAATCTACATAATTAATTGTATATACATACTCGTATTCATTTCATCTCATCGTGTCTCTGTAAAGGTACATAATCATAGCGCGTTGAATCAATTCCATTTAGCGGAAGTAAGACTGGGGGAAGGAATGCGCAGGTGAATTCTAGACGTGTTAGTAAAAGATTATTTGTTGTTACCTGTGATAAATTAATAAATGAGTGATGTCGGTGACATGTGCCGTCGAACCTCTAATCACTTGCGATTAAAGTGTGTGTTCCTTCTCTAAACACACTTGGCTTTCGCATTCGGCGCTCTCGTCTGCCCGCACGGAGCCTGGCGTCATGATAATCATAATGTGTTTCTTCGTTTGTTGAGCGAACCTAATAAGTTGAACCGTGTACCTAAAACCAGATATGACCAAAAGAACTTTGCGGATTAATCGTTGCCGGTAAGTTCATAATTAAGAGACATAAGTCTTTATTGCCAAAGTTAGATAATATTACTATTTGACTGCCTCGTTGATCGAGTGGTTGCAAGCGCGACCGCTGATCGAGAAGCGCCGGGTTCAAATGCCGAGTCGGATTATGGATTTTTCTAACTTTGATGTTCTAGTAGAAATTTCTGTTAGTAACTCGGAGTCTGGAGGATTTGTGCCCGGTGTATGGCAACAGACTCACCCTTCATTCCATAGTGGGACGGAAACGTGGAAGTGTACTGCACTCCTCTGCCTACTCCTACAGAGATTACAGGTGTGATGTTATATTTTTAGATAACATTGTAATTAACGCCTACAGAGACATTGTAATACTTGTCGCAGGCAGAATTTTAGTGATTTGATAGTGTGTGAAGCGAATACCACTGAAACCGCACCCCACTGCCGCGATAGGCTTAGCGCTGCCGCACGCCTATGTACGTTCTACTGGCGGTCCACATTACGCATTCCCTTCGTCCTAAGCTGCGAGCTTCCGCGGCAACGAGTTATTACTCTTGCGCAGCTGATGTGAGGCAGCTGAGTGACGTCAGCGTGAAGCGTCTACACGTCAATGTTTAACATTATCTGTTATTGATAATTTTCTTTTCCAGCAATGATATTTGTTCTATTTTATACTTTGAAATTAATACTATTACTTGATTATTTAGTATTTTAGTAGTCAATAAATAAGCTCTGCTTTTAGATCTGAGGCTCTAATATATTTTGTGTACAATATTAACAAATATTAAAAAGTCAATGTTAAACGCTGATATCATTGATATTTGACACGAATAACTACAATTAAATATTTTTAAGCTGTTGTTGTTTCTTCATTAGCGCATTAATTTAACAACATTTTCAGAAAGACAAATAGTTATTCGCGAATAGATGTACCTGGAACTTCACTAGCATTATTTAAATCATTGAGTTTGTCAATAATCGACTTGAGTAACGAACTTCCTGCCGCTGCATACTTCATACTTTGACCTATATAGCACATTACATTACCTCCGCAACCGCCGCTAACATCTTTGGTATCCACATAAAAATACTTATGTGAAACTTGCAGCGATTGACGGGAAACATTAAAGTTTCTTGTACATGCCATATGTATCGCACGGTTCGGACGTGTGGAAATAATAGCGAATGATGGAATAATCAAACAGGTATACAATGCGAATGTTGATGGACGCAGGTGTTGGAGGAGACCAAGGCTCACCCATCTTGAACAAGTACGTCAGATACTGGCTCATGCACACCTACGACGAACGTAGAAGACGGAAGTTAGACCTGTGCGGATAGAGTGGACATTTGGCATTGTAATCTCTCTGCTTGCCCCATAACGGTCCTGGCGCAATAATGTTATTACTTATCTTAATAAGAAGTCGCACTATCGAAGCCAGTTTTATATATTAACAGTATTGGTAAACTTCGGTTTCCTTGAAAATCGTCATGAATTTGAATTGATATGTCACGTTTGCGGATTAAGAGTCGTAATCTATAAAGAGTTACGTGCTGTGTGCGCGGGATCAGCCATCTGTCACTTGGACGTGTCGCGTATCTTTTGATTTAATTTCGCGGGTTGTTAAGGTTGGTTCACATGAATGTATTTAAATTAAGCGGTCTTGCATCAAAGTGGTGGCTGGTGGCAAATGTCACGACCGTCCGCAAAGGGCACCCGTTGGGTCATTATGGGCCCGCGGCGGACGGACCGCTTAATGATTCGGAACGTACGCTCCGGCAGACGTTCACAGGATAGCTGTTGACGGGTCTCTTATAATTAAACCGCATGAAATTCCGTCCTAAATTTGTGTATTTTGACACTATTTCGCGAGTCGAAGCGAAGTATTCAACCTTTTTATCGAATCGTTTGTGTCATCATAATGACTTGTTGAATGGCCAAGTATGTAAAAAAAAATTAACTACGCCAGTGAGTTAGCGTAGTGAGCTTTTTATTCCTTATTTTTCCTTTCTTCTATTATATCATCGTAAGTGTATTTTTTTGTAATTGGTACAAAATGTATTGGAAACTGTTTTTTTTATGTATAT
The DNA here is from genome assembly GCA_018245615.1 of Mimoniades ocyalus. NCBI lineage: Eukaryota > Metazoa > Arthropoda > Insecta > Lepidoptera > Hesperiidae > Mimoniades > Mimoniades ocyalus. The sequence continues at coordinate 15,588 of DWDV01000634.1, forward strand.
TATTATTGTCATTATTATTATTCTCATTACTTTGATATTTATTACTAACATTAATATTGTTAATATTATGATCATCAATATTATTATTACGTATAATCACAACACTTATGTAAATATTAATATTGACTGCCTCGTTGGTCGTGTTGGTTGCAAGTGCGACTGCCGAACGGGAGGTCCTGGGTTCGATTCCCG
>DWDV01000635.1:0-15776 GCA_018245615.1 Mimoniades ocyalus
GTGCCCGACCCGGGAATCGAACCCAGGACCTCCCGTTCGGCAGTCGCACTTGCAACCAACACGACCAACGAGGCAAGCAAGCTCTATTTACTCCTTTCAATTAAACAACTTTTCAACGGTTCTCTACGTTAATGCCAAATTTTTTTGCTACATTGATAAAATTCTTTATCTATAAGACGTTATTCATTGGTGCACCATATATGGTTTCCTATCGGACAAAGCTTCATCTTTTACAGCAAAAGACATTTAAATCGCTTCTTCTATACTTGACTACATAAATTAAGATATCTCCAAGATCAGTATCGCTTCATCAACATGTAAGACGATTCTATGCAGCCATTATAACTGTTCAGTATTTTTATCTTATCATTAAGCCACGAGTATCGTGGTTGTATCTCTTTCGGAACCTACTTAAATTCATGTTTATAAGATACAGTTCCTTATCTTAATTTCCTAAATAGGGAAGTGGGATATACTTATCAAGAAGAAGATAAAAGAATTACATTTTGTAACTTAGTTAACCCACGCGTTAATGTTGTTTATAATGTTTTCTGACGCTTGTAGGTGTTGAGGACGGGTGCATTGCTCTACACATATAAATACATGTCTTTTTATCCATTATTAGCGGGTTAGGGTCAAAATTTCACGTGCTATATTGTTTTTGAATCCTCAACTCATTGAATTTCTAATCACTTTAACTTGAACATACATATACCCGAACAAGTACTTTTATCGTAGGTAATATAAATCTTTCGGACTCTATAACACGATCAGTGAGTGACAAGTTGTCATGAAATTTACCGTCTCCCTGAGATATGTTAACATAATAAAACTAAATTTTTTTGTAGTCATCGGCGAATACGAAATATGACACTGTACCCACCCATTTGCAATAGGTACTGACCGGCCACCCACTCACACACAGCACCTGTGACCGCACGGAAACAATGTGTAAAATAAACGCCACCATATGCATCGTCAGCTCAATTAAAATTAATATATTTCCTTAAAAATAACACAAAATTATTAATCAGCACGTTACACAGTTATTCTTATACAAACTTATGAGAAATTTTGCCAATGTTCCTGATGAAATAGTTGTTTTCAATCCATTTAAAAATTACCTCAACATAATGTCACACCAAATAATATCTGCAGCAATTCTCATTGGACTATCGCGATAGATCACTGCATAAGCTCACAGTTACGGGAATATGAGGCAAAGCTGAAAACGTGGGAATTTCAAGTACATTCTAAACTATTTCATACAACTACATGTAGTACGTTATGTTAACGGCATAATCAGTTTCACTTTCCAGCCAGTCTCATTTGTGACAGCATCGTACGTCTCGACGAGATCTTATAAGACCACCTATATCTTATAGCTGTTGTTTATCAAGCACTAGTGTTAACTCACACATATCTCTTGAGAACATCGGACGGCTAGATTTGCGACATATTGTTATAAAATCGTAACATCGTGGAACTTCCATTGGTGTTAATTTAAGTTTAATAATGCGAATATGATTGCGTTTTAATATTTGTTACGCATTTAAATTGTAGGTTGCAATAGAACTTATAGTTGTTAATTATTTTTTCTTAGTCGTATTTTTTTTTGCAATAGACTCACCATCTAGTCCGTACTGGGACGCTAACGTTACCGATGAATCGTGGGAGTGTACTCTACTCCTCTGTCTACCCCGTTCAGGGGTTACAGGCGTGACGTTGTGTTACTTTATATTACGAGACGTTAATAAAAAATCCCTTAAACATACGCAAACTTAAATATGCTGATTGTTCGTATCCCATAGCTGGGCTTTCTTTTCTCGCATGTGCTACAGGTTTGAAGCTACTAAGTTGCACTATAGACGGTCTACGGTGTATGTATTCTACATAGTAGTAGATGGGGTTCAACATGTTACAACAGCCCGCATTTAAAAAAATGTTCAAATTCTTATTTATTTCAAAATAACAATTATTTTATTGTTATGTTGCTTATGTTTGCTTATGTTTATTTTGCGCTTCTAATTCAAATACTGCTTAGTGTATGTACATAACTGTCGTAATTTAAATTTATTTTCATAGTGCACACCTTGGTCCTGATACTAACATTTATTCATCACTGCGTCAATACTCTGAACGCCTTCAGGCTATAAGGCCCTTTATAATAAGAACGATAGTACAACACCAGGAACCGAGTTGGCAAAAGTTATTCATAATTGGTCTTAACGCAATAATAAATACCTTAGTAGCTTAAGACATTTTTTGCTAACACGCAGGTGGGCATCGTAAGCGTGCCAACTGACTAATAGTTTCCCGTTCTCTGTACATATTATGGACTCGCTAGCGCTGAGAGTATTTAACTTACCTACTAAAGGAAGTGTTGATAGAAGAAAAAATAGTAACATCACGCCTGTAATCCCCGAAGAGGTGGGCAGAGGAATGTAGAACAGTTTGTTGATTTGTTGACATGTTGATAAGTTTGTCAAAGTGGACTCCTTACACGAATTCCCACTTAACGAAGGTGAGAAAGTTTAATATCGTTTCTAGATACGTTTGAGAATCGATGGGAGTCTAAGTGTTCATTTTAAGTCGGCTGGAGATGTCATTGACTCGTCAATAGACATTTATGATTGCTATGAGTTCGTTTCGCTACTTTCTTAGCAGTAACGAAAATGTATCTACTAATTACGAGCTGTTTAACTTATGAATGCGTTTCAAGGTCATTGATCTAAAATTCTAAAAGGTAGTAAATGTATAATGGATGGATGGGATGGATGGATTATTCGCTTAGTGGAAAATAGTTATATGTCACATACGACGTAGTATTATAATTTAGATATTAAGCTGTGCTAGATCAAAATTTTGTATATTTTTGTCATATGTCTGTATCGCAAAAAACATACTCGTAATTCGTTGTTAAGAAACTATTATGTACTTATATTGTAACAATATCAAAGCAATATTATGATATTATGGGTAATTCTATCGCCGGTTATTTATGTCTTACAATTAGTACCTAAGACCGAATACCAAATAAAGTAAAAAATCTATAATTTATTTACTAAAATCTAACGATAGTAACAAGTGTATTTCGTCAATAATAAACATAACAATAAATCAATTCTATATAATTGTAATAAATAATGAACACAAGCTCATTCATTTAGTTTATTGCTGAAATTTGACTCGCTTCATTGATATTCAAATTGAATCGTACCTCAAAATGGCGTCAAACTTCAAAGTGAGTTAAATTGATGAAAGTTTTATTAATAATTAACGTTTAATAGATTAACTTAATAAGTGTTAGGAATTGTTCATTAAGAATTTAAACATTGTGTAATTTGGACGCTGTGTACTGTGTACAGTGTGTAATCTGCCAAGAGGTGGACATAGGAGGGCAGTTTCCACACACACACACACACACACACACACACTCGCGTTTCCAGACTTACGAGTACGTCTAAGTCCTACTATAGGATAGAGGGTGAGCCCCTATTGCTTTGCATTGGGGTACAAATTTATTCTCCAAAACACTATTAAAAATGTCTACTATAAAATCTTAAGATTTTTCCTCTACACATAAAATATACGAGTATTGTTAACGTAATAAGGAACGCAGATGACGTTCCGGGTATCAGCTAGCCATATTAAAGTTATGTTCGACTAATATCATTTTGATCACATTGCATACCTGGGCACCACTGCGTCCAATCCAGTTGCATGCTTGTGACTCCATATGTATTCGTGGGTTTTGCGCCAGTTTGTCACGGAACACGCATACATACACACACACGTCATTGTATGCTGCCCATACATAAATAACGATTTCACGGAACTAATTGCAAATTCATTACGTTCACGGCTCTCTACTACTAGGTTTAATGTATGTATTATGTATTATTCCGAGAAATGTTTGCGTACTATATTTACCATTAGATACAGAGTACCTATGAATAAAGTAAATTAGTTTGTATACATATAATAAAGGTCCTGCCTAATTAGTGAATTAAACAAACTGTAAAAAAAAGTGTTTTTTCTGGCAATGGAGCGTATAAGACAGCATATTGCAACATTTGCAACCGTTGCTTAAACGACAAGTAAATTTTTAAGATTTATTAGTAACTTTCATAGTGTGACCCTGGTGATGTTATCTTTTAAAGCATTCGCGAATTTATATGCGGTACGAAATGAAAAATCTTTAGAATGTTCGTAATACAAAAAAGATGGAGGAATTTTGTAAAAACTATAATGGTTCATAGTCAATAGTCTACAGTGTAAAACATTTAACTTAAATTAATATAATGAACGTAATGTAATGTCCATTTACGTCGTTCGATAAATTTACCTGCAGAAATGTATTACGTAAGATATTTATATCCCGACGGAAAGTCTTTAATTAATCGGAGGATAACTGAAAAGGCGATTTCTTGTTGAGGCTATTAATAAACCTTAGCATTTGAACGTGCAAATCGCGACCTATAAAATAGGCTAACGTCTTCTCGAAGATATACGACCTCCAAGGATGACGTGACGATAAACACGTTAAAGCGTCCACATTGTACATTAATTCGTGCCTGTTTCGTTTCGTTTCGTTCGACGAGTGTTTGTGGGCGCGACTCTTGATCGGGAGGTCTTAGGTTTGTTCCCGGGGTCCGGCTACTATTAGGTTTTTCTAGCTTAAAATACGTAGTAGCATCACGGAGTCTGGATTTGTGTTGATAAGCCAATGAACTGCCATACATTTCTCCTGTCATTTTTGCCATGAATAATAAATAAAATAGATAAAAGAGGCAAGGTGTGGAATTTATTTTAATTCCAATAAATAATAGTCAAGAGATAAAAGGATACATAGAAAGGAGAAGTATGAAGCTATGTTTGTGTGATGAAAATACTCACATAGTTCACTATTCCTTATCATTTATATTCTCAGATAAACAGACCAACGAATTCGTAAATCACTCCGGTAGTCAATCGACGCCTCAGGAAATATCATGATATTTTCTGGGGCTGATAATATTTTTATAGTCACGTCATATCTCTTACGGGGTAAGCAGAGTCGACTGAGTGTTGAATATCCACATCCTCACAGACCTAACGTGCCTCTGCATTCCACACTCTTCGAACATGCACCTTGGTTTCAATGACTTCTTGACTCCCTCATGAGTCACTATTTGATAATCAGAAACTTTGGTTAAATTAGGTGAGCCTGGAGCTTACTTATTTTAAGGCTCACCTACTTTGCCAGTATCTGTATCCATCAGCACTAACATTTTAAATCTGGTAACGTTATTAAACAAATCAAAATTTTTGTTTATAAATGAAGAATTTTTCTGTATTCATTTTCACTCGGCGTTTTCCTTTGTTTGTTAAACAAGACAGTTAATTCATTTACTTTTTCACTTTCAAGAACTTTGCAATACGAGATTGACAAAGAATGGGCATGTTATTGACACGTTATGAAAAACAAAGGCGAGGTTTTAATTTTTATTACATTGAATGCAATGAGTTGGCCAAGTTGTTTTCAAACTATGTTCAAATATACCGTTCGGCGACTTAGGATACAGGTTAAATTATTTTGGGGCGCCGTTATTTATTAACCGTTTTATTATTATGTCACCTGGGGTTCGTTTCATCATCATCAGCCTAATGCAGTTCACTGCTGGACACACGCCTCTCCTAAGGGGTTCTGGGTTCATCTGGGTTTTGTTTAGGAAGAGTTATATTTTATGAGAGATATATTTTTTACTTATTATTATATTTTTACTTATTACTATACATATAAGGTGAAAAAAGATAAAAAATAAAATAATTTTTTTTTAGATATTTCTGTTTTAACATCATAAAATCGTTCCAGTTTGAACTTATTTTAATCTTTATTTCGTTTCCTTTGTAAGAGTATAATACCTATATAATGCTTGTTTCACATAAGTGAAAATATTTTAGTCACGTAGTGTTTGAATTACATATGTCCAATATATCCAATATAATCTAATATATCCATATTAATATCCAAAGATTTGAGCTTTCCACATACCAGTTTTCAATGCAATTACAACGACGACCCGATTAATAAATGGTTTTACTTGCCTATTATAGCCGAGTCCTGCGGCTCCGTTAGGTTCACATTAGTTCGAGATGACGGCCATCCATAATCGCTAATGATGCTTTATATTAGAGTTCACATTCTAATGCAAAGTACCTTATACTCGTTATTGCTCTTGGGTAATTGTTAATTCTGACTGGATATATTTCGCGTCCTATATGCATGGGAATCTATAGTTTCGTAGCTCTATGTCCAATGACGACTCATTTGACACTCTGTAAAGTTTGTTGCCCAGAGAGTTTCGTGTGTGTTGTTTGGGTAAGGCATTTATAACTATTTATGTGTGTATTCATGGCACTCAGAACGCGGGGATTCCTCGTTCCTCGATTGTGATTCTTTATTTAGTTTTTGTTATTATTTGAGGATGATTTCGAAGGTGACTGCCTTGTTGGTCGAATGCGTGCAAGCGCGACTGCCGACTGCTTCAATTCCCAAGGCGGATACCGTTTGAGATTTTTCTAACTGAAATAGTCTAGTAGAAATTTCCATTGATAACTAGGAGTTTGGATTTGTGTCCGGTGCATAGAAATGAGCTCACCGCCTATTCCGTAGTGGAATGTAAACGTAATTTGTGAAAATTGTGAGTAGTATACTCTTCTGCCTACCTCTTCGGGTATTAAAGGCGTGGATTAAATGTTACGTATGTTACGTTCCCGAGGCTTTAGTTCCGCAGCTCTTCTATGAAACTAATTATCCAAACAGTGTTATTAAAATTTCAACTACTAGGTACAGCTTACATGTATATAACTCTATACTGGCTTTTTAGCGCGAGAATTTGCTTAAAATATTTGTTATTTAAGGTTTCTCTTGTTTGATTAATGTTCAAACAAATAGCTGATTTCAAAGTAATGAAATTAATCCAAATTTGATTTGCGTTGTTTCAATGGTTGGAATGTAATTACCTACTTTATTAACCTCTAATTTAAGGTTTGTGGATGTGTTGCTGATTATACGATTATAAAGTGAACACTATTTGTCTACATATATGTCTGTATACATATATCTGTATACGGAGAATATAGACGTTAAATATTTCTAACTCATAGTCATAGTCTCGACTGAAACGAAACATGAAATCATGATAAATTATTTTGCAAAGTGATTGCACGTCTGTAAATTTATTTGCTTGTGCAACCGTTATAATCATAAGATTGGATAGTTAAAGTAATTTACTCCCGATCGTTGTAACGAGCTGCCGCCTCGAGGAGTTTACTGAAAGTAAGCATTTATGCAACGATTACTGCGTGCAACTAAAAACTCGCCGCGTTCCTTATTATCGCTTTCACAGTATTTTCAGTAAATTTATTGTATTAATCTTATTTCTCTGGTCTATGTAGGTGCAACAGCTAAAATATCGATGTATATTTAATAAACATGGTGAATTGGATTGCGTTGAAGTGCATTCCTAGAAATATGGCCTAAATGAACGCTTTTTCTAGCAATATGTAGATGATAAACTTTTGTTAATTTTTGCATAACCAAATGCTATATAATTCCACTCAAAATTCTTTTATTCTTATCAACAATATCTGCTATTCTGTCACACGTCCGTATTTATAATAAAATTTTATTATGTTGAATAAAACTTTTAGTAGAAATTTTGCAATAATACTTTTTTTTAAAGAATCATCTTTATATTGTAACTCGCTTCAGAGTATAGATCCACACCGTAATAAATTCGTCATCGAGTCTTTTGAACGTTGATTATTTGACACCGTTTGGGAAAGGTTAAATACTACTTCATACAAATTGTCACCTGATTGTCACGACCACATTATCTTAAGTCACGTATTTTACATAACTTCATGGTATATATACTAGGTTTACTATTATGACGTCACTGCCCTTCAACCTATACGGCAGTAAAAGTAACTAGGCAAAAAGCGTATAGAATGTAAAAAAAAACATAACAACCATAACATCACGCCTGTAACCCCGAAAGAAGTAGCCAGAGGAGTGTCGTACACTCCCAAGTTTCACTAGTTATGCTTACGTTCCATGGAATAGGGGGTGCATCTATTGCCGTACACCGGACACAAATGTAATGCGGCATAGGTATACGTAATTTACACTGCATCCAACATTTTAAATAACGTCGTTTTATTTAAGAAACTGAGAGTATTACTTTCATATTACAATGTTACTTTTACAGAACTTTGTTATTTATAGATATTTTTAAACGTACGGAGATAGGCAAAAGAATATACATACCTACGAGTATGTTGAACAATGCGGTTAACCGCTGTGGGAAAACACATTTGAAGGCGGCCGTTAAAATACAACCTACGACGCCCATCCCTCGCGTCGCGCTATAAATTCTCTCCTTGCTCCCATACCGCACCAGATGTGGCTGTACACACATAGCTACACATACCTACACATACCTACACATACCTACACGTATCAAACACACACCACACACAACCTACAACACGTACAGATGTGGCGTAATACGAGGGATGTAAGATGCAATGTGTATGCATAGAATTATCAGAAATGACCAATTTTAATATTAGTAGCAGTATAATCTTATTTAGATACTCATCACATTGTTCTATTTCATCGTTAAATATTAGTTATATGTTACTTTTCGTTTTGTTAATAAAATGTTCCTCGAATATAGACATTGTAAGTCTTCACATGTAGAAAACGGCAACGTAAACAATCAATAGTTTAAAGGATATACTTTTACACAAAAATTAATATACTTCCTTTATTTTTATTACTTCATCTGCTGCAGTAGATCACATTTCTATTAGTTTCCTGAAACATAGGTATTATATTTTTCATGACTTTTTGTTAGTCAATCGGATCGATTTGCCAATTTCAAATTCTTTCAATGTTTATCAATTTTTTCAGAACTATGGCAGAAGTACACATAATACATTTTCCAGAGCCATCCCGAATGACTTAAAAAACATCAAATCTGTTGCCGCTTTTAACTTAAAATAGCGTTTATAACTAATGCACGCCCATTCGCTGTCAAACGCTGCGCGGCGATAAACGTGCGGTTACACCGAACTGGTTAACTCTGTGCGAGGCTGTAGGAAGCCGCTCTGAGTTGCATTGTTCGAGTCACGTAATGTTAATAGTAGAAGGGGAAGGCCAGTCAGCGTGTGTGATAGTGAATTCAGTGTTTTGTAGATGTAACGCTGACTTAAACTAGCCTGCACACATTGCGTTCAAAATTTGTCTCATGAATTTACTAATAGTGGCTCGGAGTCTGGTTATGTGCCCGGTGTATGCCAATAGGCTCACCACCTATTCCATTGTGGGACATAAACGTAACTGGTGAAACGTGGGAGTGTTCTACATTCCTCTACCTACCTGATTGGAAATCAGAGGGGTAATGTTACGTTACGTATTGTTTAGTCTTCATACATATGTTGTATCAAATTCAATTCAGGGTTCGCCTTATCTATTCATGTATTACATGTGCTTTTATATTTAATCCGCCTTTATCGGTTCCATTTGTATGTTTACTTATATACTTGTCTCTTTCAATGGTAACACCAGCTAAAGGCACCTCGCCGTCCATTACATTCAGTACGTGAATAGATTTATCATACATATTATCCCAGCTTAAAATTGCTATAGAATTTATCCTTTTATAAAGTTGATTTTCTATATACATATCTAACATGCTTTAAGGGTCTATTTGTCTAAAAGTCTAGTATCGCTTTTCTTATAAGTATTACAAATAATTATGATTCAGTACCAGACGCACCTTCAATAAAGCTATTTCAGATATTTATGATTTAAATTTAGCTGCCATTTTATATCTTACAGATAAAAATAATTTAAAATGAATGTCATAAAGACATTCCGAACAATGAAAATATTTTAAACATGGACGTAATTTAAATATTTGATGAGCAATATAAACCTCAACAGATTCTTCTTATAACTCAGCATGCGTGTCTACCCAAAATGTTTTTCAAGAAGAACTTACATCATTCACAACTCATTATGTTTTATCGCTGGTTGACGATCGCAAAAATCGCCGTCTACCATCTCTAAACGCGAATAACGCAACGTGATACAATGTTTCGTTTTAAAAGTGAACATAGGTTGTTCCTCACACTGGCTGGAACTTACGGGAACACATTATTTACATTAAAATAATGAGGCGAGTAGAAAACATAGTATTGAAGTAGTCGGAACTATATTGGAAATATTATCCAATTTCATAAGAATACGTATCGAAATTAAGGCAACTGGAAATAGGAACTTTTTGAATTACATCCATTGGGTGGAAGACGGTGTCGCATGATTAAAGGAAAAAACATCTGCTTAGACTTCAAGAATTTTTTTTTTGGATGGTTAGTTACATTTTAGTAGATTTAGGTCCTTGTGTTTGAACAAGATAACGGGTCAAATTTACAATCTATTGAACTGTCAAGAGTGATATATGGAATTGTATATATGGCATTTCGGGTGAAAAACATAAATCGCTCCAGATTGTCAACTATATGTAATTCAAACTGTTGCCGGTTTGATGGCTTGGCGAGAAATTGGCGCACGAAACGTCGTGTTGTGAATATGTTACGCAACAAAATTTACTACGAAATATCAACATATTGACTGTCGTTTAGTGGTTAGACGATACCTCAAACTTTGCATTGTAACTTAAGTCCTAATATTGGCCGTGTTCACAAAATCGGTAAGTCGTGACAATGAGTTGCGCAGTCACCGTGTAATAGCTCAACAGATTTGGAAACTGTGGAGAGGTTTGACACATGTTAAATCAATTATTATACAAATACTCACATTGTTTTATAATAGATATAAATGGAATGATAAACAGTAGAATTCTACTATATCCGAAATTAGATTGTAAAAGTGCAAATTCAGTAACTTGCCCTTATGATTTATTAACAGAATTTGAAACTATGATAATTTTACTTTATTTAATAATGTATAACGGAGCTATATTATTTTCTCCATTTGTTGGAAGATTTTAATGATTATTATGAACATTGTTACCCATTATGTATTTTAAATATATTTCCCAAAAGTGATTTCATAGGTGCACTACAATTATTAATATCTCTTTACGCATTTTATGTATGGTTTCTTAAATGTCCATTTCCTGTTTCTATAATAGTATAGAAAATTACAGATCATTCACTCCATACTTTGAATGATATTAAATCTTTAAATATATTATGTTTAATAGAATCATAATAATAAACTACGGCATTACGATCTTAAAATATGTATTGTGTATGGTTTCTGAAATACCCGTTTGTTCTTTCCATTATATTACAGAGAACTACATTGCGTTCGTCTCTTTGCTATTCCATAGTTTTGTATCTTTTGTTAGTATAATTTTTAACAGCTGTATGACAAGGCGTGAATGCAACAGTCACGTAATAAGGACGCTGCTGGCTATAGTTGTTCAACTCTATATGGCGTTACAATAATATGTTCTGCGTGCATTCACTTTCGAGATCATGAGTTTTGCTTTCGGAACTACGCTTATCTTTACGGTTGCCTTTTTCTTGGTTATATATGAGGTTAAACAGGAAACATATTGTTGCTTGAATCATGAACTTGTTCATTGCTGTTGTAAACAACACCGCTACTCCCATTGCATGTTTTTGGGTCAAAGATAGATTTAGTAAAATATAATGAAATATCTACCTAACAGAGGTACATGACTAAAAACAATAAAATTATTAATTCTGCAGGTTCGCCATTAGAAACAATAAACGTATATCTTGTGTGTCCATTTCAATTATCTTGATATAATAAATCAATGTTTATAGTTTGTGACCATTGCATTGTGAGTTTTTAATATTCAAGATGAATCAAATGTCGATAAAGATACAATTTATTGTGACACGAAAATCTGTCTGCACAGCGGCGTTCTGTCTCTTGTGTTTGCGAACTTACCTTATGAATATTGCTTGAATTATGCTCAATATTATGTCATTTTCGATAGTGAGGTTTAATAAGTCAATAATAGAGTTGAATTTGTAACGGATTGGAAATGAGAGATGCGTCATCGATATGCGCATGCGCGGTCCCGTTAGCCGCTCACCTGCGCTCGCGCTTCTCTAGTTATGCTAATAGTTGAACTCGCCTAGCTCTCGCTACAGGGAATCGTGGATCTTCACTTACTGGAAGCGCTGGGGCATGCTGTCCTAAATGTTTGTGAAGTCTTTGTCCCTTAAAGCAACTTCATCGAGTTGTTTAACCTGTGAACTACAAAATTTTCAGTTCTATTTTAAACTCGCTCGTAACTATCCATTCTATTCAATCTGTCACTTTGTTAAACATGTGTATGTTCACTTTATAGTCTATTATGGTTGTATTGTGTATATTTACAATGAGAATTTTTTGACAAGAATTATTGGAACTTATTAGTAAAACCTTTGTAGTACATAGTGTGGGCGGTTCATCCAAATCATTTTGAAAAACCCTATTTAGGTGTTTTATACAATCTTGATTTATTTTATATCTGCGGCCCAACACATGGATATAATCTAGTCGATGTTCACCATGAACGGAGCGGCCCGTGGGTGGACGCGAAACTTTAACGGAAATCGATTCGAGCATCGTGTTTAAATCGAATACTCGACACCGGGGTTAAGTGTTCTTGTATTGAATGAGATGTCCCTAAGTTTACTAGCATTTATGTTACTTACTGTATTGCACAGTGTGAATCTTCGAATCCTCTATTTGTGTCAAATAAAAAAAGTGTATTAGTTTACGATAAAGGAAATGGCAACTTGGTGGCACAAAAGAATGCTCATTTGTATGTTAATGTACGTCTGGGAATTTGAAAGAGCTTTAAAATTCAGACACATGAATGCTATACTTTTGCTGCACACTGATGACCAGCAGATGATGACGATTGCGGTCTTAGAGTTAAATAAAGGCTATCTGTAAGGGCATTGACGATATTAGTTAAGAAAATTAGAATAATTGCCAAGATAGCTCGTGGTTTTTCGTTACAGGCATTTTATCAAATAATGAATCATTTCGAAATAAAAAATATGAACATTTCCAAAATTTTTGTTCCACACATTAGCAACTTGTTAAAATTACCCATTCTTACTATATCTTTGATACTCGTTAAATTATTGTGCCTTATTACGTGGATCCGTAGTTTATATATTAATGTCATTACTAAACTCAAATAATTATTCTGTATTAACAATTTTATTAAGTAGAAATGGGCGCGAAAATTATAAGTCGTGCAAAAGGGCTGGTGGTCTATAAAATGTTGGGAAACACGATTTAGATTCACGCTTAGTTCATATCAAATTTGCAATCATTAATAACATACGAAAATTGCAAATTGTGAGTCTATTCATGTTCACCCTTAAAATAAGATAACTTGTTACATGAAATTGACTAATGAAGTTGCTGATGATAGCATATTACATGGTTTTAATGAGAGCCTTTGAATTCGGATGGCAGATTTCATTATATTGCATAAAGCCCATTGTTGTGTATTAGATTACTAGGGCTACTGACGATAGTGTAGACATCTTCATGGACAGTCTCAAAATCGATTTTTAGAATCGAGATCATCTCACTCGCTTGCAAATTCGATCACTGTTGCACAAAGACGGTTATCGATTCGTGACGTAATTTTTTGTGTATTGCGCGGTTACGAATTCGTATCGTCGATTCGTTATTGTACTACAAATTGTACTGCTATACATTTATTGTGTGCCAAATTACGTTTATACATGTTTCATCTTATTATGTTCAATTGAACTATCCATGTTTTTATTATGCACGATGTTTTTTGTTCCGGCTTTCATAACTTCGTCTACGATACGTTCGAATTCATTATGACTCACATATGTGTACAAGCGAATTGATTATAATATTTGAAACCTTGTTATTGAAATGTACTTAATTTTCAACGGTGCATGTAATGTGGTCTTAAGTTGTGTCGCTATGACATTACTCGTTTTTTATGAAGTTCGTCGTCTATGATCGATGAGCGGTTTCGATGTCATTGCGTGTCACCGAACGGTTCTATGTGAGTTCCGCTAGGTAATGCACGATTGTGAGTAAATTTCGTCGCTCGTGCATGATGTATTCAGAGTTTATGTATTGGATAGTATTATGCGCATTTATAAAAACCGTGACATTGAGTTAACGTCTATTATCCGCAATTTAGTTAAGTATTTGCATATATTTTTGGGAATTTTATCTAGGTAAAAGTAAATTCGCTTTCCCAATTCGCGCTTTCATGTCAAGGCTATTGTGTTTTTTGGAGCGTAACAATGCTATTGTTTTGATATTCATTTGTTTTGCACTATTTCAGCTTCGCTCTTGCATTGGGAACCTATAATTAAATGTTTATAATTAATGTTTATGTCTATTAAAATGTTGTTAATAACAATGCAGTGCCTGCTAACTTAATGAATATTCATTTACACGTTTACAAATGAAGCGGCCGATTGCAGCCACGTCATGATTTCCATTATTAAATTGATGCTAGAACATAAAATAATTTAACATATACACACATTTACATATGAAGCATTTAAACTCGTTTTCTAAAACAATTACGATAGACTTTACCGAAGTTATATTTGCATTACGAATTAATTTCAACCACGTACTATTTATTAGTAGAATAAATTTCTATTTATTTCTATAACAATAAAAGCAGTCACGGTATTAAGACGACTTGCTATAATTTTTTTTTAACCATTTGTAATTTCGTTAACCGCCGTTCGTTCGTCGATAGGACGTTAAGTCACGTTATATCTTTTTTGCTCAACATAACCGCGTGCTGCTAGGAAGCTAAGCGTCCTATTTTTATCTCTCTTATTTCCATTTAATACGAAGACTCGCAGCCGGAGGGTGTCGTTGGTTTTTACAATTGCATTTCTTACTCTGGTATTTCTACTTTTTTAGTCAATTTATAGATTTGCTGTTCCTTATCTTTTTTCTTATTGGTGAAACTTGTTATGTACATATATCTATTTTGTATTAGCTTTTTTCAATATGGGTCTGAAATATATATAAATTATAATTATATTCTAATTTCTGTATTTCTTCTGTATCGACAACCAAAATATCTTAAATGTTTTTGCTTCCGTTAATATAACGAAAAATTACTGTTCCCACAGTTAATTACACGCGTCTATGCCTTAGCGCACATCATCCCAATTTATCAAATGTCAGCGCCCTCTGCACAGCCCAACCCTCATTACAACCGTCATAACATCGAAGTCGTGTTACAATATTGGTCGGAGTGGGCGTGACTGCAGCGCGTGAGGCCACCCAGCGGCGCGGTATCAACGTTTGGTAACTGTAACCTACAACTGTGTAGAACATATCTTGTGGGGGGTAAATTTTAGTATTTGGCTAATATGATTGGAGATACAGTGACAATAGATGATTGTAGGTAAATTTCGTATTAACGTTATATCGTTAGCTAATTTATGTGAGTTTGTAATGCCGTTACCTATTTGTAAAATATAATTTTTTATGCCTCGTTGGTCGTGTTGGTTGCAAGCGCGACTGCCGAACGGGAGATCCTGGGTTCGATTCCCGGGTCGGGCACTACTAAATTTTCTAATTTAGATTTTGTAGTAGTGGCTCGGAGTCTGGACATGTGCCCGGTATATGGCAATAGGCTCACCACCTATTCCATCGTGGGACGTAAAAGTAACTGGTGAAACGTGGGAGT
>DWDV01000636.1:0-15776 GCA_018245615.1 Mimoniades ocyalus
GTAGAACCCTTTGTGGTTCGACTCCGGCGGCACCACCACCACACCTATTTCTGCCTTATAACAGCAGTGTTAAGCGCTGCTATGTTCTGCTTTGAAGGGTGTGGTAAGGGAGACATACTTTTTCGAGGCATTCCAGCTTAGTCCTCAGGGGTAGGTCTCAGGTCCTAAGATAAGAACCTAATCTTATCTGGGGTTGATTGCAAATGTCCATGGGCGGCTGTAGCCACTTACCATCAGGTGGACTGCATGCTCGTGTGCTACTTCCATATTATAAAAAAAAAAATTTGATTACATACCTCCACTGTCAGAAGACGTACCGCGTCACCCGACGCCATCCTCATTAGGTAAGTTTAGTATTCGTGTCAATGTTAAACATACATTTTCCGTATAGGACTGTTATTAAATAGTTTAAATTTATATAAAACATAGATACAATCAATTTCAAAGATTGACAGTTGTGATTGTGAAAATTGAAATTGACAGTTGACACTTTTCGACTTTAACAGATCCCTCTTCTTAAATGTTATAAATTGGTACAGCAAATGGAAACCACATTTAATGCCATACTAGCAGTTTAAGCAATGCATGCAATCTCATATACATATTTAAGGAATAAAATTTTAATATTCATAGTATTTTACGGTTAAAACATTTGAAAGAAAACATTTATTTATTTCCAATTACGTAATTAAAAAGATATTTCAATGTTTAAAATACTTTACTTTATTATTTAAATTTCTTCATTTTCCCCGCCGTCTTAAGCATTTTACTATGTAAATTGATATAATGCTAACTGGACAATAAGGCATAGGGTATTTCAATTTATACCACCTGTGACACTGAACAGAATTCCATTTTTAATTATTTTTTTGCTTGGACAAGTCATTTAAAAAATAAAATGCTTAGCAATTGGCACGTATGTAATCGCACTTTGATTTGACTATGGCTGCATTCCACTAAGGGTTCACAACGCCCAAAATACTCTTTTGACAGTTCCACATGGCGCCCACGTTCGTTGTGGTCGCGTGAAAACGTCACTGATGACGTTATAACTTACGCTTACGTCGAGCTCACGACGACCATTTCAACACGTGGGTCGTAGTGAGCGTTGCAAGAATTGGTGGGATTTCAAAACGTCAAAGCAATAAAGATGTCAATATATCAATGTCAAATGTCAAATTATGATATATTTGAATATAATTTATTTGTTACTGCACTGATATTAATTAAATAAAGTTTAATTACATTTTTTTTCAATATAAATCAAATTGACTGTTAAAATTTACACATTGTAACCTAACCTCTTGAAGCCTTTGCTATATTTTATCTAGATCGTCATTTGTTATTGTACTTCAATGCTCAAAACGCCCCATAATCCATTCCACTAGGGTTTACGATTTCAACGCTCGGGCCTTAGTGGAACAGTAAAATCAGTGGTCGTGAGCGTGATCGTTGTGAATGCTTAGTGGAACGCACCCTATATATCGTCACCAACCGCTAACATTAAAATGACATCTTCTGTCAACTAATTAAGTGTCCATAGTAAATAAAACATATTAATAATTAATTACATCCAGGAATAGCTCTTTAGTGCATTCAGCTTAAATTATACTTGTTTTGCAGTCAAAAAATAGTCTAGAAATTTCCATGGTTACATTTCTTTTAATACCCATACATTTAGTCACTTTATATGAGAATATTGAAGTGGTTTATCAATTTACGCTCTTAATCGTGAACTTTCAATACAGCTTAAGTTAGATTTTTTTATATTGTTCACGCACAGAGTATTAAAATTATGACAAATGAAATGGCAAATGAACGTACACTAAGGAGGGTTCATTTATTTTTGGTGAACAAACCTAACAAAATCGACAATTAGATATAACTCCTAATGCGACGCGACGTTTGCCCGAGTTTGATCTGAAATCAGCTTTGGGTCGACTACGTTGTGCTCGTTACTATCGTAAAATCTGTCGTTCCCAACTGTTCGACTGGTAGCTATTCGTGCAGTGACGTAGTCCAAATAACAAACATGGAAATTACTGTAAAATTTTGGTATCATTTCAATTCACGTTTTCTTTAAAATGCTATGTAGATTTTATTGTTTCTTTCTTTTTTTTATTCAGCAATAGGCTCTCGGTTGACTGCTATCTATTATATCTTTTACGTATTACTGAATATACATGTAACATGATTTTTAGAGCTGTTGAGAATTAAGAGCATTAGATGCTTGCCCCAATTCTCGTCATCACCTGGGTTGACTGGCAGATAATGCCAACTGGCATTAAGCCCGACCTTTGTTAACAATAATAAAGGATAAATAAATAAAAAAATATTGCATCTGATGGAAAACGAGATGCAGCTTAGGATGTAGCCCGTTTACCTACGAGTAGGAAGTGCCTATTAACTCTTGCCTTGAAGAATTTCAGGTTATACGAATCGGGAAACATGGACGCCGGCAGAGAGTTCCACTCTATCGCAGTCTGATTATATGATCCATCAAAGCAGTGTTGTAGGTGTGACACAATGTTTATAAATCAATAACATATTTAAATTAAAGCTGCTTGGCATCCGTCGTACTAACCGAATGTGTTTCTTTGTATCTATGTGTAAGTTAGAGACATTTTGATACCTAATCTTAACATTTACATTTAAAATTACATCCCTAATGTATAACAGGAACAATTATAGAGCAATATACTATCTGTTCTTGTAAAAATAGTAATCTACTGTCATACTCGTAGATATGTGCTTCATGTGCTTCCATATGTTGTATTTTACGTTTTTATTCAATTTAACGTAACATCACGCCTGTAAACCTCTAAACGGCAGACAGATGAATGCAGTACATTCCTACGTTTTATCAGTTATATTTACGTCTCACTATGGAATAGGATAATGTATGTGATTGACAATATGCTTGTATTAAATCGGAGACGTACAAAAAGAAGGCGGTTAACCTTTTCTTGACAATGTATCTGTAGAGATATACTGTTAGCGTAATGTATTTGTATTTATTAATGCTCTTGACAATGTATCCCATAAGATACATGTGATTTTTTAACTACCCTCAAGTGATTTTTTTACTGTTTTTTCTAAACATCCTTGGGTATGACCCAATTGAGTTAAGTGGTATGAATATAATTTTGATATTAAAAAAATAAAATACTACCAAGTTAAACGTTAAAAATGTATTCAGTAGAAAACAATTACTTTGATGGGTTTGAAAGAGGCGGAAGTATTTCATGAGGACCGTTATTGGCGGCAATTTTTGCTTTCAGGACTTATGTGATTTGTATCCCGACAATATACCTATGTGATTTATACGTGAAATGAAAACTGAATAAACAAATATTCCTGTGACGAAAATTATTCACAATCCCAATGGACGTCATATTAATCTCATAATGTCGATTTTGATAAAATCTCGCCGAATATACGACGCCCAAAATGTACTGGTTTACACCAGCATGAGTACAAATGTGATAATGTTTCCTGATTCTATATTTCCATATTTCAAACCACGAGTCATACATCAATATGATCCGATTACACGGTCGGATTTACATACTCGTATATTGAATAAAACCTTAAAAGTCGTAAAGTATAAATCGATGTTGTATATGGATTATTTTAATGGTTGCAAATGAGTAAGCAATATAGAAAATAGGTTTCAATATGAAATATTAAATTTAACTGATTAATAAATAGAAATAGATTATATTGAAATAGATATAGATTAATCTATATAATTAAGATATAGATTAATTATAATAGACAGAAATAGATTATATGTACTTTATTGGTTCCGAGGACTGAATGAGACTATTTTGATTTTAACCTTCTGTCCCCGGTTTGGCGCGGACGGCGAATCGTTTCTGCATATTTATTGCAAGTAGCATGTATTCTTGCATGTAGTCTTTCCTTTTAAAAACCGTAATAGACACTTACGTATCATGTATTAGACTTTTTCAATAAAATATGTAAAATTACTTTTAATGCTTCATAGATTTGCATAGGAATGACGTAAAAAATTACACATAGATAACAACTAAAGATTGGTAAGGGTGTTACAGCGGCTGCTGACGCGAAATAAAGACAAGGGATCCGTTACATTTTGTTTTTCAGTCACCCTCTCTCCCACTGGGGGATTCCTGAATTTGAAGGTAAAGCTTTTTAAATCCTTTGAACTAGATAGAGTACCGCTAAAATAATATTCATGAGCTGACTTTTATTATTAGTAAGTCTTATATGTTTTCATTTGAATAAGTAGAAGTTTTATATTTACATTATTCGTTTTCAGGCATGAATAGATCTGTGGTTTAACTTTAAACCACTACCAGATATGCTGCTGTCATAATGAACGTAGATCATCATTATACAATTACGTAACGGCGTCGAATTGCAATACGTGCGTTTTATAATACTACGTACACAAACAATAATAAAATAAGTTGTTGTAACTGGTTGAAACTGCGTCTACAGCGTGGCCAGTTCTGTCAAGGTGGATGAGAAAGCTGTGTACTAAACACGCTTAATAAATTCCATTGTAGAACATTAACGTAAAATTTCGTTGCAAAACTTCTTACTATTTGAGTAACAATCAACTGACAAGCCATCTATGAGGCTGTTATTAAAATTTAACTCGCAACATCGGTAGCTAAACTGCTTCCAAGCTTGGAACAAACTGACGGCAACCAGTTTGATATAGTCAGACAAATGTTATTAAGTTTGTCAGTAGACCCAAAAGGCTCCAACAGTGAGCTTAGAGACAAGGTCAGTCATGTCGTATCTCAATCAGGACTCAGCATAAATCAAGGTAAAGAGCAAAATGTTCAATAAATAAATGAATTGTTCATTTTTGGAGTAGTTTTTAGGGCTTAGTCTTTAGGAGCTGCAGCCAGAATGACAGCATAGATTGGAGCCAAATTTGAAGCTATTACTTCAATTATTACAATACAATGTACTTACGTAAATTATAGGCCATCAGCTTAGTATGCTAACTTGTTAAGCTGTGACTACAATAGTAAAATTACTCGTGAAATGGGCAAATTTCAACGTTACGGGTTCACGTTGACTACATGGAAGAGTCAAATATATACAGTTCAAACATTAATGTTATTCTTTGGGTGATCTTTCATTAAATTATTGTTAACCACAAATCAATTTTACTGATTCAACAAACGTAAAACATAACATTAAGTTTTTTTTATACATATTCAGATTATCATATTCATACGAGTATATACTATTTACGTAAAATGCGTCTTTTAATAGGTACATATAAATATGGATACTTCCATGGTTATTTATTTACTAGAGTGAAATGTTTAGATTCATTCGTTCTTTTTAAAGCACTGTAAACAATCTCTTATAGGGCAACTAGTGCGAATATCAAGTCATCTACTTGATTTAAAACAGTTCATTTAATATTCATAGCTGGTACTGTGCTTTCGACACTCGGCAGCGTGAGAATTTCTCGAAAACCCTTTTCCTTTCTAGTTGCTCTATTTCCTTGAAATTCGAGGCGATGAATGGACCAATTTTTGGCACGATTGGGGCCGTTTTCCAAATAGCTCCAAGTTGCGCGAACCAGAATTCATGTCCGTTGCGGCCGTTGGCTAATTGCTGAGTTCGTAAGCTTTCCGTTACGTCAGAGATTTATAATATATGATAAAATTAATGCGACTTGATGGTAGACTTATTTTACACTCGTAAAGTACCTAAATATTAATGGTATAGACATTTAGTTTTAATATATTCGACAGTTAGCCTTCTCTGCTTACAAATTTTGCTGGTTATATCTATTTTTTTGTACTTTATTTTCCCATCTTTATTTTCATATTTTTGTATTTCTGCGAGTATAAACATTTAAAAATGTGCCCATTGTATACCGTTTTCAAGTCTTAAATTTCTTTTTATAAGCAATACTTTGTAATTTTTTAAGACAAGTATCTTTAAACCGAAACTGAGTTTTTTTTATCCCTAATATCTCATGACACAGGCTTCACGACCACAAAACTCATGTCAAAAGTTTGCTGAAGCTGAGTATTGTTAAACTTAGGGTTGCCAGTTCAATTCCCATTTTTAAAGAAGTCGCAGTAAGTGTCCGCCGCGTTGTTAACTGGAAAATACCGCTCCCTAGCGGACTGGATTTTAAAGAAACTCGTTTGTAGCGAGTTTTTTTAGTCTCCTTTTATTATTGCAGCTTTAAACGGAATCGCGAGTGCTTTCAAACTATAATGGTAATAAAACAGAGGAGAAATAAGTATTGAAGTGTTATTTTCCTTTGCTTTCTTTAGAAATTTTTGTTTCACACGATTACAGTGACCTTAGTCACACCAGTAACAGAATTTTATGTATATGAAAGATTAAATGTGTAGTTACATACTTTTAAAACAATATCGAAATCGATTTAAATTTCCCCGTCAAGTGTAACCAAAAGTGATTTTTGTTAATGACGCATTTAAACACAACTCTCTCGGTCTGAAATTCGTTCTCTCTACCCTTGCGGTTGTAAATTTAAATTTAATTTCAAATTGCCGTATGGGAATTGCATTTCTTACTTAAGGATGCAGAGCAGACTCCGTTGAATCTGGAACACTTACATCGGTTTGAAAATTGAAGTAGGAAGAGAATTGCACCTCGACGATTAAACGATATCCGTATTTACGATTCTCTCTCCATTCCTTTGCATGTGTTGTATACTATTTTGTATTCTTGATATAAATTACATTACACATGCTGGAATTCGATCATTAGAATATTCTAGAACTATGGTTAGGTTAGGTTATCTTGTTTTGTTTAATTGTTAAATGTTCTTTGTTATAATATACTCTTAAAAATGAGACAATAAAATTCTACGACAACAGTATCACGAAAAAACGTACTTACTTATGAAAGCTTGAATGTTTTTGCAGCCGTTGCTACAAAGAATAATTTAAAATCTTTCAGAGAAGTCAGTTCCTTGTAAAACACGGAGAGTTACGGAAATATTTGTTGATAGTTGGAGTTCGACGTTTCGTCGGCTTTTGTAGCGGGAATTGGAGTGGCTCTGCTGTTATTAGCTGATACTCGGCTACTAAACCCAAGATTTTGAAAGTGGTATTGAAAGAAGGAAGTAGTCGGAGATAGTTTCTTACGTACAACATTTACGTACAACATTACGTACAACATTTTACGTACTATAGTTACTTCGTTATTATTAAACAGTGACAATTTGTTGTTACGAATTAAGAATTTACCTTTTTGGCCAGTGATATAGAATATTACATTAGTATTTAATATTGGTGCAGTGGTTAGTGAACCTGACTGTTGCGCCGCGGGTCGTGGGTTCGATTCCCACTCAGAATAAATATTTGCGTGATGAACACAAGTATTTGTTCTGTGTCTGGGTGTAAAAAAAAATTGTATTTAAGTATATATTTATATGTATATACGAGTATGTAATTTAACAGCCGTCTGGTTACCATACCACAAGCTCTGTTGATGCTTACTTTGGGATCAGATAGCCATGTGTGGAGATGTCCCAAGATATTATTATTATTATGGATAAATACAATAAAAAATTCTATTTAAATGACGATTTAAATGTTTTCAGTGATATACAAATATTTCAATTAATTGTAATTACCGTTATTTCAAATATCAGTTTAACGTAACACGTTTAAGTATTACCTACATGTTAAGGTTGATGAACAGTTATCATTTACTATGCGAAATCATAGCAATGTACTTTACCAACCATGTTAGGTACTGGCTGATGGGGAAGTCAGTAACCTCTGACACTGGCATGCGTGTATGAAGAAAATTATGAATGTAGATGAAACACGTAAATTCTGCAGGAATAGAGACATGGCTTTCCATACTTTCTGCCTACACTGTTGGTGACCTTACCTGATGGTATAATAATATAGTATCTATTAAAGGCAATATAGTGGTAAGTCATTTTAAAGTAGGTCGCAAATATTACATAACACGTAATAAATAACTTGATAAAGCTTTTAATACTTAATTTGGCTGAGTACTTCACTTAAATCAATTATAATTAAAAAAAAATCGTTCATTTTGAAATCAGTTGTATTAAATTGTGTACATTTAATATTACCTATATTATACACCTAACCCGGATACCTACATTTAAAACGCAAGGAATTGCCGTTGAATTACCGTTCAACTTGTATTAATAAACTAAATATACTAACTAAATATACGAAATAATAAGTAAATAATTGGTTGGTTTAACGTGCCCTGATTGCAACCAATTCGCATGCCATTTCCAAGAATTCGGGAAATCTGATTTACAGAAGTTTATGTCACATATGAATTGTTTGAATACGCGTTACTTACGAATCTGTTTGTCAATACCTCATTGAACCGTAAAAGGCCTCTGACAATCTTGGCCACATATTATTTAAGTAAAGTAACTTTCCAGAAGCAGACTACCTCGTTGGTGGTGTTGGTTGCAAGCGCTACTGCCGAACGACAAGTCCTGGGTTCAAATTCCAGTTCGGTTACTGTTGGATTTTCCTAACTTAGATTTTCTCATGGTATCTCGAAGTCTGGATATTGTCTAGTGTATGACAATAGACTATTTCGTAGTGGGACATAAACGTAACTGGTGAAACGTGAAAGTGTATAACACTCCTCTGCCTACCTCTTCGGCGATTACAGGTGTGATGTTACGTTTTAGAAATAGATACTGACTCCTTGACTTATCCTTTGAAGCTTGGTACTAGTGTGAAATTTGCCACTAGCTGTCATTAATTCCAAAGACTAACAACTAAGACAGCGTTCGGTATTGCTAACTTTACAGTTAATTTGCAAAATTGAATGGCGGCAACATTTTGAATATTTCGAAATTACAATTTAGCGTCAACAATACATTTGATAATATATTATGAATAATTTTTATCATTATCATCATCATCAGCCTATCTCAGGCTACTTCTGAACATAGACCTCCGCTAACCAGCGTCATCATATCCTGTCCTCGGCGTCGTATAATCTTCACAATGTCTAAAATTAATTATATTATATTTTGTACAAGACTCATTGAATTAAAATAATTGTCTAATACGTTCATTATTCATCAACTTTCCAGAAGCAAGTAAGTGCCTGGTAGATATTATTTACATCTATTTTCTGTAATACTATAATTAATTTTTGTTCAATTTTACACAAAACGCTGGTGCAATTGTTATAAATGTAACTACGAAAATTGTAAACGAAGAGCACACTAACTACGGAGATATTTAATAGTAAAATGTTACTACCGTATTACTTAATATATAAACGATTGTTCTAGCACATTCTACCACGACCGATTTGCAAATACCTATAGCCAAGTTTTTAAATATGTACATTTGACTTTTTTAATATTTTGACACTTAATTTATTTTAACACTGTAATTAATTTTGACACTTGACATTAAACATTTGTAGTGATCATAATTGTATATTGTTTATGATCTTCATTTAATTAATTTTAGAATTCATTATCTTAATGTAATTTATAAAATGTGTTCAGTTAAAAGTTTAATAATTACAATAAGGCTTTTATGTAATATAACAAATAAATAATATTTGTAAGCCGTAGTTGGCTGTAAGAGCCCGATTACAACTGTAATGGGACAATTTGTATACCTCACTGACAAATAAATAAATGATTACGATTAAATAATTCAATCAAAATTCAGACAACAGATCATTTAATATCATTTGACTGCAATGACACTTTGCAAAATGGATTCCTACCCCTATTTCTGTAAGCCTATTCAATACGAACCCATTCATTTGTTCATTCAAGTAACAAACGGAAATTTTCACTTACACTCAATTGTTTTCGTGAGTTTATTTGGATAGAAAGAAAACTTTAGAAAGTAAAAAATTTAAGTTGTCTCAAGTGAAGTTAGCGAAAACACAAATATTACAATATCATTAATGTTACATATTTCAAATATGTGTTTAAACGGAATTACTTTTATTACTTGCTAAATAAATTAAAAACTGTACGAAATATATAAAATGAGTAATTTATTTCCGAAATTCAATTTCTAAATGTACACAAATTAAAATTACAATCATTTCTAACAGAGTATCGAATTCCATTTATAAATATAACATAAAAAACTTTGTAACAAAGACACACGAATACACAAAACAATACAATACACGAAAGACGTCCTTGCGTTACCTATTCGTAGAAATGAGAATAATAACTTCGAAACACAATACGCGCGGTCTCATTTAATGGGCACGTTAAGTTATCCCCGGTAAGTTATTCTGAGAAACTGAACACAGGCCGGTAGCCGTAGGGTATGTCTGCGCCGAAGATACATGGCTGGATACATGAACGCTCTGCTAAATAAGCTTTATAGAGTAGGTATGTAAACCCATTGTACGAGTACTGCCAACGTAGATATGAGCCGGGGGTATGTTTTGCTCTATGACATCTTACTATCTCATATTTCCTAGTTTACATAACGTGAGTTAAAAAACGTAACTTCCGCCTGCAATCCCTGAAGAGGTAGACGTTCCACCAGTTACGTTTACGCTTGACTATGGAATAGATGGTGAGCCTATTGCCATACGCTCCACAGACTCCAAGCCACTACTTTAAAAACTTAATTAGAAAAATCTGATAGCGCCCGACTCGGGATTTCAACCCAGGACCTCCCGATCGGCAGTCGCGCTTGCAACCAACACAACCAATGAGGCAGTCAACGTAATTAACGTAACGTAAGTAAAGTTCATTCATTTTCAAAGAAATCTTCAATAACCTATTCTATCGAATATATACATGTGTATCTTTAAACTTTTTAGTATCTTAATTGTGTCTTATACCTTTAAAGGTTTTCTTGTTAAAATACCCTAGTAGTCAACTGATGCTAATTATTCAACGAGCTATTACTATGTTATGGTAAATGAGATTAAGGCGCTATGTTTCCTCGAACCTTGTAGAACCGCCACCGGGCTTCATATATTCATGGGTGAGACCCACGTCGAGGTCGGGCAAAAGGTGAATTATCTGAGATTCCTTTCCGCTAACTGAAATGAAAACGGTAGAGTAGGCACTGCGGCGTTGCTTTTAAATATGTAGCAGTGGTTCTTCCGCAGTCGAATTTTATATGTAAGGGTTCAACTTATATTTGCTATTTCCACTTATAGTATAAACAAAACCAGACAACTTAGCCCTAAAGTTGATCCCAGCAATTACCTAGGATTATGTTTGTACACGAGGGGCAGCAAAACTGATTGCGGATTTTAGTGTTAAGTATTTAGCGGTGAATGCGACTATCAAACTGACTCGCCTTAACGAGAATAGTTCTGGGAACGTGGTTTAGAACTATTGCGTCGATAAACTTCCGATCCTATGAGGGTCCAATAAATCCTGTCGACGTAACAGTAATAAAAGTTTAGATTACTATATTGATATACGAGTAACTATGGGGCGATGTTTATATGTGTTTTTGGGCTGAATACATTTGTTTTTTTCTGGCTTAGAATTTTCTAGTTAAAATTTCTAGTAAGGGCTCGGAGTCCAGATTGGTGCCCGGTATATGAAAATATGCTCACGCCCTAGTCCATGGTGGGATGTAAACGTGAGTAGTGACATGTAGAACACACTACTCTGCCTACCCTTTCGTTGACTACAGTCGTGATATTATTTATTTTTTACTTATATGCTACATAGCCATAGGATTTATGAACTACATTGTCTATTTAGAAAATCCCAGGATTTCTATTTGCTACGTTTGTATTATAAAAATTGTTTTTAATAATCTCGTTTATTCATTCCCGTCACCACTTCATTCAATTGTTATTCCAATTCTGTTATCATCAATTAACAATCATTAAAATGTCATTAAATGATAAGTCGTGAGAGTGTACTACACTAAATTATTCTGCCTAACACCTTAGAATAATACAGCCGTCATTATGGTGATAAAATTACATTTAAATTAACCGACTTCGTAATTATATTTCGCTTAATGCACTTCAATAAATGAAAGAATTTAATAAAGTCCTAAACGTCCACTTTTAAATTCATCGTCAAGCTCGTTACTGATTCTTTGAAGGCATCGTTCGCTAAAAAGAGTTTCAGTAATCAACGTTAAAGAAAAGCCCCTTGTTCATATCTGATGCCAGCGATATTATGCAGTCGCGCAAAATGACGGTAATAATTCATAGCAGTGATATTAAACCTTGTACAGTCGAAATCACATACACATATTATTACATTTACGTATTGTATGTCAGTTTATAATATATTTTGTTATTATTAATATGAGTTTTGTGACTTTTATTTCAGAGATCTGTAAGTAAAAAAAATGTCTTCTTAAGATTCTTTTAATCAATTTCTTTCACAAAATTCATATCCGATACTATTTATGAAGTGTGAAGTGAAGAAGTATGAGTAACTTGAAGCTTTTTTGAAAATATAGCGTACTGAAAAAAATTTACGAGATGAAATGTTGAAGAAAATGTTTCCGCGCTTACAACCGACACATAAACAAAGCTCTTATTTCATGAATGTTCGTTAAAAGTGTACAGGCAACTTTTTATCCATGTACATACATAGGTACACATGTTCCCCCCTCCTCCCTTACGGGGTAGGCAGAGAGCACCGCGTGCCAAATATCTCAATCGTTAATTAACTGCAGCCCTTCTTTTATATATATTTTTTGTATCCAAATTTCCTTCACATTACATTAAATTCGTGATATTATTTACAATACACGAAAAGGTTGAGTGCATCTGACTGGATGCATTACCGTCGTCTCGACTGTAATCAGTCACGAGCCGTTAACGTCTCGATCCGGACCGCTAATAGAAGTTAAAAAGTGTAATTTAAAAAGCACTAAAGTACTGGTTGTTTTCTAGGTCATTTTTCTAACAATCGAATGAGTCGCGTATCGCTATATTTAAGTGTCGGTTTTTTCACGAAATGACTTCCACACGGGTATCGGGTAACGGAAATACTTACTGTTGATTATCACAGAACAGGAGATTTATAGAGCCATATAAAGAAAATAGTAAGTCGGATTTCCCAGCAGATTTAGAACGTTTGACCAATTTATATCGCTCGTAAAACTCGTATCAGCCACTACTTTGGGTAACCGCTCAAATATAAATGGTATCGTTCATTTGAAATTTTCCTCACAAAAAAAAATGCACTGTGAATTGTTCTAATATTTTCGTCATTAATTTTGAATTATGTTCATAAAATATACAAATAACACTTGAGGATATCAAAAAAGCTACATTGATGCTCAGGAGCTACAGGAGGTCGTGAAAAAGGGCCTTGGATAAGTCAGAACCTAGTCCGGCTCACTTGAAAAAACATACGTGAGTGAAACCGGTACACAATTTGATCATTCATCTTGATAAGTTTGATGATAAAGTAGTAAAAATCCGAGTCGACTGGTATTCATGGTGTAAATAATGTCAAATAAACTGCTCTATAACTATGTTATTGCTACGAAACACACTTGGCAAAATTTATGAACATTTAAACATAAGAGTTACTTACACATAAGATGTAACGTTTTAAACATAAGACAGTGGTTACGAATACGGAGGCTAAGTGGCTTTCATTTCAGAGGTATTACATTATGCACCACAGACTGTATAGGATGGACAACCGATAAATATAAATGCAGTCACTGTGCAGTTAATGCAGAACACTGTTAGGTAGTCACATTAGTAATTTCTTATCATATCTTTCGCATCAAAATATATTGAAAGCGACTGTTTTCGTTCAGTCAGTGACCTTTAAAGTTCAAAGAGCTTACAACTTAAGCGAACTGAATACCATTATTGAAATTACTGCACGAATTAGTTACAGTCCACGTTTCCGAACGTAATTCCTCGCGGTGTTTCGTTCTATAATATTCTAATACACAATCAATTTTCGATCTTACGTTAATACGGATAAGGCGTAAAATTAAGCTTTATATAGTAAAGTATATGTAACTTCTAACATGTCCGAATATAATCCACATTTATTTTACTTAAGTCTGTATATCTCTTATGATAAACGCAAAAGTGTACATGTTTTTTTCCGTCTATTTTATTAGCCCCTGCGAACTAGAACGATGTGATTTTTTTGCACAGAAATAGCTTATAGATCGAATCGACTACATCTTATATTAGTAAATTACAGAACTTCTTAATTCCATTCTTATATTAGTAAGTTACGAGTAAGTACTATTAACTGTCTCGTTTGTCGAGTGGTTGAAAGCGCAACTGCTAATCATGAGGTTCAAATCCCGGTCGGGTACTATTAGAATTATCAGAATCCGGATTTGGTGTCCGATATAGGGCAGTAGGTTCACCACCTATTCTATTGTTGGACGTAAACGTAATTGGTGAAACATGGGAGTGTATTACACTTCTCTGCCTGCCTCCTACAGGATTAGAGACAGGTGCGATGTTACTAGTAAAGTATATAAATAAAATCTAAGAACCGTTGAATGGATTCGATAAGTGGCATACCCACTTAAACTCTCCAGTGAATTAGTCCTCTCTAAATAAAACTAGCTCGTCACCACTCAGTTGCCACTTCAAAGAAAAAAGGCGACATAAGAAAAATATTTTCAAGTCACGATCGCAGTTCATTGGCATATTTCAACGTTTCAACTAATAACAAATTCAATATATTACGAAATGTATTTCGACCAGTATGAAGCAACGTCAAAGTGTTATTTATAATCAAAATGCATCGTCAAAATGCAAACATGCACGTCGCATTTTTAGGAAATCACAAAACAATTAACCGTTCACAAAATTTCAAAATTGTTTCTTCAAACTACTTGAATGGAAGAAAAGTTGCTTACAAAGTTTTTGAGTAGAGATTCATTATCAATATGAGATTTACAATGTAATACAATACAAAACACTTTATTAACGTTGTAATACACCACGTAGACATATATATACACAAAAATAATAAAAGAACACAAGATTACACGGCAATAATACGTGTATATATCATATCATACATACATATACA
This sequence comes from Mimoniades ocyalus, assembly GCA_018245615.1. Taxonomy (NCBI): domain Eukaryota; kingdom Metazoa; phylum Arthropoda; class Insecta; order Lepidoptera; family Hesperiidae; genus Mimoniades; species Mimoniades ocyalus. Next base: position 15,017 of record DWDV01000636.1, read on the forward strand.
TATCATATCATACATATACATATATATATCACGTTAAATAAGACTATGAAATTAAAATGTTGCAAATATCTGAGGGATAATCTAAGCAGCAATCCCATATTAAATCACTCACAGCACGAGTACGCTACATAAAAGGAATAACCATCAGATATAAATCATCTGAAGTTAGTTTTCTTTCCTATTTTTTCTTCATAAATATATGATATTTATTTTACTCACGTTAAACAGGTACAACAGGTTAATAATCGACATAGCACATTTTGTTAAAACATGTTTTACACGTCAAATAGTCTGTTTCAAGCTCGTATTTAAATATTAAATACCATTTGCTGTAGGTATAACGGAAAAGCAAATACATGGAGAAACCTGCAGAAATCACGGAGTTCTATATAACTATATATTGCATATGAAGTCTGATAAATCGCACTTGGCCAGCTTGGTAATCACGGCCTTGTCCTTCATGATGAAAAACAAAAAGGACGAATAAAGATGATAATGAAGCTTACCTACCAACTACAAGGCTTTACTAACGAAATAAATAAATAAATGATAATATACTAGAAAATATTTAACTCACTGTGTACTCATATCACAATTGAAGGGAGAACGTAACCGTAGATTAACGTGAGCGTAGCTCAGTGTTACAATCTACGTCTAAGCTACGATCTACGCACGTGACGCGTTTGCGTAGTGAGTAAAAAGTGACGTAGATATGTATAATAATATACCTACGTCACTTTTTAGGTTCACGTAGGTATAA
>DWDV01000637.1:0-15773 GCA_018245615.1 Mimoniades ocyalus
CCGGAACAGCGCGGGGCTGCCATTTAGACGATTCTAAAGCGAGGCAGTAAATGCAACTACTGGGAGTTTTGTTGGCGAGATTTTCACAAGGCAATGTTGGCAGTTTTTAAAAATTTAAAGACACTTACCAGGCTTGCAACTAAGCTTCGCGATAGCCATCAATTTTGAGATCAACAGAGCATTAAAACTCTGCATAGGAGCCTTCGCACTCCGAGACGGGCTTGCCTCTTGTTCTTTTGGTTCACTGCCATCTTGACTATTGGTCCTCGATATTGATCTTGATGGTACTTTACTTGTATAACCCGTGTCATCTATTTCTGGACATAACAATGTGTCCAGTAATTCTGTGTCAACACCTAAAAGCAATGAAGTGTATTTATAATGTACAAAAATAAAATCGAAATGTAAAATTGAAATACTTGATGGTAAAGTATTAGGGAAAACATTTCAATGTATAGCAATGGCACAAGTGCCGAGCAGTATTATTAACAGAACAATTACAAGATACCTTACCGACTATCAGCCAAAGGTAGCAAGAAGGAAAAGATGAAAATAATTAGAATTTTATCCATAAATACCATCATTGTTGAAGAAGAAAAGAACAAAAATAATATTAAAATACCTTTATTGTTTATTAGCGCGAACAGCAAGCAAAGGGCAAACAGCGCTTTGTAATCATTTTCGCTGCAATCCAATGAATCTAATATCGTTTTCAGGAACGGGCGTTTCTCTATTTCTCTTATTTCCTTCTCCAATATGCTTTCCAAAGGAGTGGCACGTTCGGTCGACGTAGACGGTTTTGCTCCGAGCAATTTTTGTTTCTCCTCATCAGTTATATTCAATTCTGATACAGTTTTCGATGAACTCGATTCAATGCCCGAATCCGGCAAAGGTGAATCGGGCATGTTTTCTTTCATCGAGACAACCGCAGCATGTTTGACAGATTGAATTTGTGTCACTAAATCCTCAGTGGAATCATTAGCTATACTCGAAGATTCACTTATGTGAGAAGTGGACGGGAGAGACGTCGAAACTAATTCCGGGTCAAGATCACAGCTGGACTGATCCGTGTCGTAACCGAACGCTTTGGGGCCGCTGTATTCTGGGGTGGTGTAATCTCTTTCATGACCCGAAGTATTTTCCAAAGCTTTCTCTAAACTTAGTTGGGGCTTCGAAAACTCCAACTTTACACTGGACTTTGCATTACTGACATACATGTCCAATATCTTTGTCGCCCCGTCCTCAAATACTGATAAGTCCGACTGCAGTATGATCCACGCGAGCGCGTGAACGATGGGGCCGTGCGTGATTATTAAAAACACTTGAGATAATAGAAATAGAGCCACAACACAAGAGACGGATAGCTTCGCCTCTTCCTCTGAGTCCAACCTTTGGATCGGATAATTTAACCGTGGCGGGATATCTGTGGATTTGCCAGTCAAAATAGCCTCGAGGTTTCGGGTAATAACTTCTATACTTTGTATGTGGTCTCGATTGTATGGTGACGATGTAACGGGGCGTTTGTTTGGCTCCGAGGTTAAGGAATAAATGTACAGAGGTATAAGGAGCTTATGTAACAAATGTTCTGTTAATACATCGTTGAGATCAGGTATATTGAGACACAAAATGTCGTTTATATAATGCAAATGGTCTAGATGTTCCGCGACTAGGTCGTCTAATTTCTGTTGTGATTGGTGGCTGTAAATATTAAATACAATAGAATGAACACGTACACAGAATCATTCCAATTCCAGATACGTCAGATAAGGCACGTTTGACTTACTCGGCGTCATTCCGAACGCAGGCGTCTAATTCCAAAATATGTTTGCCGATGAACCAAACCAGATTACTGAAATATGGCGCGGCAGTTCTAAAATAAAAGTACAATATTATAATTACTAATTAATTATTAAGGAATATTTATTTTCAATGCGTGATGCTTTGAAAAATTGTGAGTACTAAATATAAATTTAAACAAGACTACAGTTTAATTTAATCTGAGCAACAGCCATTATATTAATAATATATTGTAATATAACGTATTGTAATAGGTTGTTATTCATAAACAGATTATTACCGTAATTAGTTACATATATCAACCGCTGTGTTACATATACTCGTATGTTAAAAGCATACATGAATGTTACACAATCACATAAGTGATAGTTGCACAAGAGAAACATATATAGGCATGCATATAAATGTGACATAACCAGATAGAAACAGTTGGAGACACAGACGAACAGCAAATCATGTAACAAGTAATAGTTATATTATTAGATTATTATTTAGATTGACATTTTATTATTTAGATTATTATTATTTAGAGATTTATTATTTAGATTTATTATTATTTAGATTAGATTATTATTATTTAGATTTATTACTATTTAGATATTTATTATTTAGATTTATTATTATTTAGATTAGATTATTATTATTTAGATTTATTACTATTTAGATAGACACATTAGATTAACATTGCAAATATAGAGAATCTATAACAGAATAAGGGTTTGTTCGCACATGCGTAATCGTTCTAGCGAAGTCTTAAGTATTAAATATTAAATAATATGTTATAGGTTAAACCAGCATCTAGTACTGTGTAACAGTGATTTTGTCCTCAATGTTTGTTTTCTCTGTTTTAGTTATCGTTATAAGCCTACTTCAAAAAAAAACATGCAATTCGAAAATTTTGCTGTATAGCGTGCTCAAATCCAAGTCGTAGCGCTGGATGCCGAATATGACCGAGATTAGAGCTGACGGTAAATATTGGCTGAGTTAATATACTTTTATATAGAAAAGTAATTTACAGAATGTAAGGTATGGGCATTATAATAAAAAGATAAATTATGATTGACACATTACACAAAGTAAATTAAACATTAAGCTACGTATATTTAAAATGTTTGCATTTGACGTAAAATTTTCAATCACTGCATACTTTCGGTACTATGATAATGCAAAATAAAAAGCATTGAAAAAAATGTAATGATACAAAATAAAAACGAAAGTGTGGAATCAAAATGGAATGTATATTGAAAAAAAGAAACAAAATAACGGTAAGGTGATAGACAAGTCAAGTAGATCTAGTAGGTGGAAAAGTGACACTTCAATAACTAATACCTAACCGGCCACATTCTATTTCCTGTACAAATTATTGAAGATAATGCCAACTCTTCAATCAAAGTTCCCTTTACGGAAGTGCAAATCAATCGATCAAGACAATGATCGTGGAAATACGCAGCTCGATACAATGTGGGATACGGTATTGTAGCCCAAGTCGCATATCATTCATTAAACATTAAATAATAGAATAAAAAATCATAGAATCTTTTTCTATACAACGACTAAAATATGCCGCGAAGAGATTCCATCAATAGAGACCTAGAGCAATCCGTATTTGAAAACTTACTACTACATTACTATATTATAGAGTTCAACCAAAATATCCTTCAAAATTACTTCAGTTCAACTTAAGCTGAAATATTTGAAGACGGAAGAGAAAAAGCCATGGTGAAAAATATGTACATGTATATTAGCTATAAATAAACACAAGAGTCTCTCAGATAAATATAAATATTTATAAGAGTAGAGGATATTTTAGTGTTAGAGGATAATAAAGAATTATAACATTACAAGGTTCGAACGATCAATAAAGATTCATCTCACCTGTCGCGTATGAATCTGAGCATGCTGGCGTCCTGTACGCGATATACGTTCAGCGTAAGAGTGCGCACCGCGATCCGGACCATCGATTCCGGATGATTGAAGAACTTTATTGCTTCTGTGTACAACGGGAAGTCTTTGGTGTGCTGTTGCAAATAGAATAATCAAGTACATACATATTATAATTTTTTCGGGTAAGGGGAATTGGTAGGCTAACTTATGGATAAGTCGAAATTTGAATGTAAGAGTACACAGTTCATTGTCATATAACATTACTCTCACTGGTATAAATAAATGAGATTCATATGGGTTATGGTCATTTTGTATGATAATAACTAATACATAATGCAATTATAGCTGTATAGTAACATGTCATATGTCGGTACGGCCGTAATGACTTATGAATTTTATACAACAGAATACAGAATAGATATAGAGGATGATTTCTAATTTAATCACATAACATTTGCATCATTAACATAACTCACATAACACCATTATGTATGGCTACTGAATTGTTTGCTATTTACATCTACACATAAAATTCCTCAATAGCTGATCGGGTGACATCCATACACTTATGTCCACACTGCATTATTTTACATTGCAAAAAGATTGTGTAGAGAAAGTGACTCAAGGTCTATATTTAAAAGATTCATTTAAAGAGAGATAGTGGCATGTCTGTGACCTTGTCACATATGACAACAGAAAGCAATTTATTATTTATCATATCTGAAACTACAGATGACATAAAAGTTAAGCTGTCACTACAGCCTGAGTTCATTATATCAACTAAATCATGTCATACTCATAATATTACTTATAGATGGATACATAACCGAGTGTGAGTACTTTGTTAGTGTAACACCTCATTTTTGTTTTATTTCTTCCTACCACAAACAGAAACTCAACAACACAAATACCACTATTAGACACAGTAGTGTACAGACAGACAGTGCCTAAACAATCAAACATTATTAACAAACTTTTCTTATTACCTAAAATGTATTACTTCTTACTGAAAAATATACTTTACCTCGTTATAGAAGAAATGTATGGTGTGATTGTTTAGTTTTAAGCTGAGTGTCTTCAAAAAGGAGATATAGTAAGCCATTACCTCCTCATCAGATATGTCAAACTTGTGAACAATTATTGAATTCACATGGTTATTGCTCAGCAAATAATCTGAAAAGTGATTAAGAAGTTAATACCATTTATACTGACCACTATCAATATCACCTTCAACTCATTTTATCACCCACAGTAACATACATGTCTTGTCTCCGAACAAGACAAAGCGCTAATGACCACTACACAAGCAAAGTGCAGTTTCACAAACATTACACATCTCAGAAACCATTATGGGAATCTCTCACACTGCATGAAATCAAGTGGATATTTAATTATACAATTTAATATCTGTTTATATTTCAAATAAATACTGTGAAAGTATTTGGAGTCCAGACTGTTCCTCCTAACACACTCCTCCAGATGCCTCCGGTTGCTAATCCAGAGAATGATAGACCATTGTTTATTTATAGAGGTTCCACAAGGGCACATGTTATATTTAGTATCAGCGACGATGATGATGTCATTGTTTTCAAATTCAAAGGATGTGGTAGGAAAGTTGGTCATTGATGGAGTTATTGGAGTTGTTGTCAATCTTGATTGCTGAACAAGAGGTCCTGGGTTCAATTCCCCGGGTTAGCTAATGTTTAGTATTTCTAACTTAAAATTAAATATGTAGTAGCTTGGATATTTATGTTCTACGACTGGCATTAGGCTCACTCTCTACTCAATAGTAAGACGGAAATGTAACTGGTGAGACATGGGAGTGGGAAAACTCCTCCACCAATGTCTATGAGAAGATAGAGGTGTGATGTTACACACTACAACAAAATATAGGAACTAAGACAGTATTTGCAGCATATTAATGCAAGATGAATGTGCCTATCATATAGCGCCTTACACATTAACAACCATTACTCAAATCAAATTAATGCTACAACTCAGCGTACCACTTACAATTAGCATTACTTAAAAATAGTATGATGGACTACATTTTACATTTATAAAATAATAAAGGACATTAAATACTTCATATTACGAAGATATGACATATTTATCCAGTATTAATGAATATTTTAATAAACACAATTGTTGATAAAACACTGACATGTGGGACATAAATTTATATTTTACTGATACTGTCAAGCTTCATATATAGTTATAATGCTGATGGCCTATTTATTAAACAAGTTACTCTTGAAGCTTCATAACACATTCGCAAATAAGATAAATTAAATACAGTTAATATTATACACAGTAAAGTTAAAATAACTAGGAAGTCATAATCATTATTCTTTTCATTATCAATGCATTAGGAGTCTTATCTACAATAAATGTTTTATTTTACTCATCCCACAAATATTACAATAAAAGTAAAAAAAAAAACAATGGATTAACAATTAATGTTATAAACAAATAAATTAATTAAATGGTTTAATATTGTACAGGATATAAAAACAAATGGCAATAAGGTGATTCATTTTACTTACACAGTGAAGTTTCATTTCTGATGTTTTCAAACAATATATTCAATGTTTGTAGCAGCTGCACACACACATACGGAGAGCCTCCACACTTCTGTCTCATGATCTTGAGAAAATATGACAACATGTTCTTCTCCAGGAAGAAACTAAAAGAGAGTTTCAGTTATTTTTACATTTCATTTTTCCATACAGCAATTGGAGACTGGAAATATTTATGTTCGATGTGAAATAAACACTGATGGATTGTGAAGTACGTTATTTTACCCTATGCTTATTTATTTAGTTCATCTTTTAGTGCCATTAGAGATACACATATATCCAACAGTGAACAGAAACAACAGAAACAGACTTGATAAAGATAATGAAGTCTTCAACTTGATCTAGCCTACGAACTGAAATTTGACTTGAAGCTTTTTATTCATTTTATTTATTTAATCTTTATTATTCACCTATGGTTAGATTACAAAGGATAGACTTAATGCTTGATGGCATTCTCTACCAGTCAATCCACATTCAAACTTAGCACAGGATTAATAATTGAGTATGCTTAGAAACATTTTTCAAATACTTATCTGCTTACCTAACCCAACATAGAGGTTGTTAATAGAATGATAACAGTTACGTAAGTTGTAAGGGATGTAATATATTAACGCAACTGTTATAGCTTTCATGGAAGTCACATACATGAGTTTCTTATACGATATACTAAATTGTCTAGAAATTTTATATTTTATCGTTTACTTACTCAAATACAGAACTGTCATTCTGGTCACCCCATATCAATATTTCAGCAATGCATCGTAAGGACTCCACCAATATACCACGATTACTCTCTGATACTGTTGTATTCTTACAAAGTATATTATGTAAATATTTCAATCTTTCTAATGAATGAGGGTTCTTTGGACGGCCCCAACCACCGCCGAACCAACTTCGGCTGCGAAACATCACGCTCTTTGATATTTTCTCACAATTTAACACAAAACACTAAACATTTCGCCTTATTTGTGTTCACGCGTTATGTACGTCACTCCAAATTATCGTCAATATTCACACATTGGTTTTACAATACCAACATTATTAACCATTGTACATGCAAGTAAACAAGTAGAAATAAAACTTTGTTGTCAATAGTGGTTATTTTACATTTTGTTTCTCTAAATATTGATATTTTTATGTGTTTTTCGTTCTTACATGCAGTTTCAATGTTAATTTGACAATTTGACAGCTGATGATTCTCGTTTAGTTAATCCAGTAAGAGTTAAATAGTCAGCGCCATATAATGTACGATGGAAATCGAGTTAGAAATGCAAAACCGGAACGCGTTTCACATTTATGAAACTTGTTAAAATAAAAGTAATACTCATTTGCACTTGGTATTTTCTTCATAATTTTCATTTACTTCTATTAAATAGAGTTTTTCTCATTTCATAGTAAAATTAATGTTTTTACTTTAACTATTTTCTAACTACATATTTCAAAAATCAATACTTGTATCGTAACGAGGCGGAAAGGTTAGAATTTAGGGCCGAACTTAAAATGTTATTCACTGCTTTCTGATTATTATTTGGCGGGTAACCTCAATAATTTCTCATTTAGATTTTGACTTAGGTATTTCATGTAGGTACCTGATTATATTGCCCTTAACGCAGTGATAGTAAAAATATTAAACAGAAGTAATATTTTATATTTATTGTAATTTAAAAGCTTGAAACCTAAAGTGATATCATCTAATATGAAGGTAAATAAAAAAATATGATGATATTATTTAATCTATTTAGTAGCAAACTGCATTGAGGCTATGTAAGTATTAAATGCGCACTTATGCTTAGTAACTATCCAGTCGTGAGCCTAATCTGCCTAACAGTAATAAATAGCTATAGATGTCTTAGTTACTGTTATTATCATTAAACAATATTGACTGATTGCTAACTTGCTTTCTAATCACGGCTTAAAATTATCTGAATGTCGGCTATAATTGCAGTAACTGCCTAGTTATTGCAACTACGACCAGTAACTCACATAATTTTAAAATATACGAAGGTAGGTAGTATTTCTATATTTTAACTGAACTGCGTTATATTTTCGATACTTATTATTATTACAATTATTTATTACAAAATGAATAATAATTGTTTTTGTTTAACGCTTATTTAAAATATACGCGATATTGTTCATCGGTGGTGAATATATAAAAATATGTGAATAAAATTATAACCAAACACAATTTTTGTATTTTGGTGTTTTATGATTGCTTAATTAAATATTAAGCATTACATGAGACTGAATAATAAGCAGTGTAAAGAAAAAATATATGTGTTTATGCTAAGCGAAATAGAACTCACTGGAGTTCGTTACTGAAGTGATCAGGCAAAATAAAAACCAAATACAAACGTAATACATAGGTTTTTACCGTCTTTTATACCTACAATCGTAACTGTAGCGTCTCGCCACGTTATTACGCTTTAGCTTAGTATTTTTTTTATCTGTTTATTTGTATATTATTTATCGATTCGTTATTATCAATAACTGCACCATACATTCAGTGGCTTTAATTTATGTATATGTAAAGTATCTCTTTGGCTTTAGTACCTACATATATTCTTAGTTTGGAGTAGCTTAAGACTAACCCGCACAGACAAGCACCTGTTGGTAAGTGAAGACCACAAGCATCAACAACGCGTAGCGGGAAGAACACATTAGGTTAGACTACGGATGGATGAGAAAAGTGGGATAGTGAGAAAATGACAGTAATCAGAAAAACATACCCGCGTAATGAAAAGAAATCTAAAAGATTTAACTATTTTTTCGTCTGTTCGTTATCTGTGTATTCAGTTTTTTAATTGTAATGTAGTGGCACTCATTGTCTTATTTATTTTTTACTACGAATAAAAAAAACGATTAAAAGAGATGTTTTACAATGGCATTGGTTTTGGACTCTTACTGACTGTCATGACTGGAGTTTGAAAATATCTACTATAATTTTTGTCTGTTTTTTCTAGTGAATTTTAAATTTATGGAAATGCCTACATATTCATAGGTACTTTGATTTTTTTAGATTATCTTTTGGAGAAAATGAGTAAAATTTTGTTGTAAACATTTTGTATACGATATCATATGTATTCAAAATACATTTATAATTAAAACAACACGTTTTTAGAAATAATATTTTATTTTATTAATTAGCAATTAATTATATAAAATTATAATAAGTTTCTTAAACCTTAAAGATGAATTTTATTAAGAAGTAAGTGTTGACATGGGTTTTATTACTTAGATATACATATAATTAAGTCTTTACATTTGCGTATACGAAATTCCATAGTTTATTTCTATTTTATGAACTTCTCATTGACATTCGGATTAAAGTGAAAGTAAATAAAATCCTCTATAAACGAATACAAGTTAGGTGACTGTCATATGAACAGCTTAACAGTCGATATAGTCATGTCAGCTCCATATGGGATAGGCGGAGACCACCAAGTGACACATGTATCTGTCCTTATGGACCTGACGTATTTCTTCCACGTTCATAACGTCTCTTCACTAAAAATTTTCATAATAATAATAAAAAATATAGTAAGCAGTAATCAACTTACATACGGTAGCGGTAGCTTATACAATAAAGGCGAACGTGTCCGCTTTATAAGAAAATTATGTATTACATATTAAACGTGGCAGTGTAATACACTCGTCTGCCACCCTCTTCGATGATTACAGGCGTGATCTTACATGTCCTGTTATGAATTACCATATGAATACGTTACAATAATATTATGTGCTCAGAATATTTGACACTCCTCTTTTTGTTATCTACAAATATTTAGTACACATGTAGAGTCAATAAGCAGATTATGTTATTATCACTAAAGTTTACGGATCGTATCAGAATTTCAATAATGAACTTAGAAAATACATTTCAAAATTAATTAAGTACGCAGTAGGTAGTGACGTACCTTAGTGTAAAAATATTTTTTCACTGAATACATCATAGACTATAAATTAAATAGTTAATTCCTATAAAATTCATTTGAAAAAACTAAATAGCAAACGTAAAACTAATGAGCATTATCAAAATATTGGACGCCTATTAAACCTAGGTAAATATTTACAATAGCGAAAATATATTTTTTCATTTTTAACGGTTCGGTCTTACGACATCTGAATAATATGCCTTAAATATTAAAATAAGAAGTTTACAATATTTAATCAAACGATTGTAACTATGATATCTATGAACGTTCATCATTTCTTCGATTAATACGCTATTTTGTGTGACGTGTTACTTATTACTTGTAACAGTGGCGTAGCTACCCGAGGCGAGCTGATCACTCTCGATCAGCTATCGGATCAACCAAGAAGATGGTAAAAGTTTAAATGTGCCCTAAGTTGCTCAGTTCCAAAGGACTAACAGAGATCTATGTAACGTAGGTTGCCCCGTTATTGTTGTAAGCCAATTTTTATAGAACATCTGTATATTGATATAGACATAACTTTCATAAATATATTTGCAAGCTTCTACAGTACGGAACTACAATTATAGAATCTTCAGTCAGCAATTCTTATATAATTTTATAATATCACTGTATTCCGCATGTATTCAGTGCCCAATAATGTTATAATTTAATATGAGATTATTTCGTGCTGGTAAAACTGTAACATAATACGAGGTTATGATATTTTTACGAGTACAAAAATTATTTCAATGAGCTATGTATTGCCGAGTAATAACAATAATTGAATCAATTAATTGTTACAAAAGATACTTATACAATGCAATTAAACCTTCTTATTATATCCAATGTTTATTGATTGTATTGAAATTTTGTGGCGACTCTCACAGATACACAAATTAAATACATATTAATAATGGCGTAGATATAATTGTATGCATGTATTAAAAACTCTCAACGTACAATTTATCATACTTAGGCAAGGTGACAGATTTAATCTTCTCGATATAAAACTACCATTTCATATAATTCTTATTATATCACGAGTATGTTACTTTTGGACGGATATTATTACAGTTTTGTACCTACGATATGCCTAATAATTAAATTTAATTAATAATTTATAAATAAATACGCATACTTAATAATTTACGTAGATGCTACTTAATGCTAAATACATATTGACTCAATCAGGCCTGTTTATTATTAAGTACTACATTTCTTCATTATTCTTAATTGATATGTGTCAAATTTTAATCTATTTATGTATATCGTATTGATAAGTTCGTTTTTAAGAGATATGAAGGTTACACACTCCTATGTTATTTTCATTACTAAGCCTAAGAGAAATGCTTCTTACATTCATATAAAATGTTTAATATTATGTATAGCAATTATTGCTTTTTAGCCCGTAAAAACTCCTTCAGTAATATTTAATGCAAGCTGACTTGAAATTCAGGCTTGCTTTTTAATTTGTAACAACTGTTCTCTCGCGAGAATTTTATCTGTATGTATTACAAAATTTGAAAAGAGAATCCATATCGAGAACTACTTTAAGGAGATAACTGAACAGCAAAATATTCGTATAATTTTCATTACAATTTCTATAATCTACTGCAGATCTTAATGTGTTGAAATTCAATTTTTTCTTAATAGACGCAAATTTATTAAGAGAATGTCAGTATTGAAATCTAGATTACGCAGTCCGTAGATAACGTCAAAAATTGACCTTATACTTGAACATTACTTCGGATGACTCGAATTTTATCTTGATTATCTTGGCACGATTGATAGAGAAAGTATCAGAGACATGTTAAACGACATCGAAATGTATTTTATAGACCGTAATAATTTAATTTAGAAACGTTTAGTCTTAATAATGATTCTTAAATTTCATATGTCTTAATAAAATCTCAATTTTTTATATAGTACCTGCACATATTAGGTAAGTAAATTAACTTTGCCATTTTCTCAAATAAAAGTTCCTCGTTAGTAATTACCGATATGTAGATAATATTCAGATGATTACTATTCGATAGGGATTCTTGAATATTTGAAGGTACATCGGCTCGATACGAGCTAGTCACGAGACACCTATTACAATACTACTTTTATTAAGGGTAGAAATTCTGAAGAGCGTCCGAGTATATTGAGTTGTATGTATCTCTTAAAACGTATACATTGTCACCAGGCTTTCCGTTGAAAACGTAAGGTCCTTTTAGATTTGTGATCTTTGAATTAGTTGGTGCTGGCTTAGGTTTCGGCTTGTACATTGTATCATATTCCGGTCGAAGCGCTGGTGGCATAATAGGCTGAGGAGCACCATATCCAAATGGATCAACAGGCATCTGCGGTACTTGTGGGTAATTAGGTGCGCCACTCCATTGATATACCCCAGTTGGTTTTCCGTTCGACACAAAGTCCAGGGGGAGATTTATGAATGGATCGGCAACTTGAGGCGGAACACCTTGCGGCATCATTGGAGACATTGGAGGCCCGATGGTAGGTGGTTGTGATACATATCCCAATCCAGGTACAAACATGTAAGGAGTAGGTGGTAATCTGATATAGAAAATGGGCGAGTTATCATATTGAAGGGAGTTGATGTTATCGTTGCGGTATGCGTCAGCGTTTCCATTTTTCTTTTTGTTCTGTTGTCGTCGCCTTGACGGAATAGTTCTGGATAGATCGTCATCATCAAAGCTGTCGTCGTTCACGGAAAAGGTGACGTCATCATCATCGTCTTCAGAATAATCAAGGCCGGACGATAGAAATGATGGAAAGTAACCGAACAGGTTCAGAGCTTTATTCCTTCTGGCAGTCGGCTGCGGAGACTCTGTAGTGCTGGCTTCTTTAAATTTGTCTTGTAGTTTACTTTGGCGATTTGGACTTGTTTCTTCGTCGGTTAATGGTGCCTCTCTAGATCTTCTTGATCCTGGTGCGCTTTGACTGTGCAAGACAAAGCTCAGAAGAACTAATGCAAGTAGCAGGCTGGCTGAACCCATTTTGGCAGATCTGAAATAAATAAAAAAAAGTGTATTGTACAACAATGTTAGGGTTAACATAAAAATAACAGTGTCGGGAAAAATATATTTAATTTGATTATAAAGGCACATATTCTTAATTAAGTCTTTTAATTTCCAGATAATTAAATAATTGCATATCCAAAGTAAGGACTTCGGTAGGCTTTTAAAACCCTTACATTAGGATCGTATGATGTCCAATACTATACGTTATGATGCAAAGACATTAACGAAAATAAGACAATAATAAGAATAATAACAATATCGATGATACAGACTATAAGATACGCCGATAATAATTAAGTTCTTGTTGTCTTACATTGCAAACTAACTTTCAACAAAGAAATAAAATATAAGGTTGCCGTTTATTACATTATTTAAACAACGAAGTAACACATTTAAAAAGATGTTCCTACATTCGTTTTAACTTGTCAACGGATACAGGCAACTCATATCATTACGCTAATTTACGATTGAAGTAAAAAAAATAAAGCGTTTTAAAACATGGGACAAAATAAGACAGAAACACGAGATGTTAATGATTTCAAAATAGGGCCTGTCTTGTTATTTTGACAAGCGATGAAATTACACTCTGCGAAATATTGACATTTACTCATGATTGAAAATTGAAAGGTTGATTGTAATTTACAGTCATTATAATGTCAAAATGTAAGCAAGCATGTCTTCAATATAACGTGCCTATGAATAGCAATGTACGATTATTGAGACTAATAAATGTGAAAGACATCCCATAAAACATTCATCAGCCTGAGTATCTTGAAAACTAAAAGTTTATACGTATTTTCTTATCTAATGCTATTAGACGAGTGATATGGTTTAAAAAGTAACCGATACGAGTGGTGTAATTGGAATACATAAATAAGGGTATATACCTACCCTTGTTTGCGTACCTCTACAGGGGCATATGTACACAATGCATCCATGTACTTGTTACAGAGACTGTTAATAGAATGTTAGGAAAGCTCTTAAAAGTTTTGGTGAAAGTTTGTAATGTATGTAATGTAATTGTGTTATATCTAGGTACGAGTAGGTAATAGATACAATGGATATGAATAATTGTATACTTGGTTTTTTCCGGGAACATGGTTATGATATTTTCATGTAAAACTCTCAAGAAACCATATTATACATATGAAAATCGGTCCTTCAAATACATGTATTTTTAAAGTTGGAAATTACTAACGATGAACAATTTTATTATAAAAACGTAAAATGTTCATTGTTTTAACTAATACTTCATAATACTAATTATTTCATAATACTAAATCATTTCGTTTTCTTATTAACTGGTGTTTTTGCTTACATTTTTTATTTTCTTTATTTTCTAAATTACTTTCATAATTGTAAGTAATATTATTATCGTATTACTATTATTTTGATGTAAAGATGCTAAGGCTGGCGGATAAAGATCTACCAATACTCCCGCACTGCAACTAAGGGAGATGGGGGTGTCTGAAAAACAGCGCTACACGGGATCAGATTCCCGCGCTAGCAACAGCTGAGACACCTCCAATTGACTCTTCCCGTTACTTAATTTTATTTTTTTCTCTGTCAATTTGTGTATTACAATTTATTGACAATAAATTATTATTTTCTTTCTTTTCTTTCTTTCTTTCAGTATTAGTTAGTTCTAAAACAATATTAATGTTTAATATTCCAATATTAATGTTATTATAATGTAATTTGGTAACGCCATCGATTGTAGTAATAAAAACAGACAAGTATCAAATGATTGAACCATAATATTTCAATATTAATATCATTCAATACGACAACACTTTATTACGTTATGAATACTCTTATAATTTCATTGATAAACAATGCAAATATGTAGGGGAAAGAATATTCTGTAAACATTCTAATTAGGAGCACATGTTTTCCAAAATTGAATAACAGTTGCGGTACCCTCATTTTCTATTGTTCAGAACATTAAAAAGTTGCTACAATGCAAAACAGAGGTTTTCTAATTAGGTCCCCGAGGACTTCAAGCACTTGGATTCAACCACAGAGAGATGTGTTTTATTAAGTTTACTGCAGTCATTATACCTGGTTTGAGTATAGAAGAATATTCCTTTTCACTTTATAATATTTTTATGACATTTTTTCTCTTCGCTCAACCCAGCAGCAACACAAAAATGTTATAAGCATGCAATTACACATATATGTGTCGTAAGCACGAGTGCCTACATAGCTCCGCACGCGCGTGAAAAATCATAAGTATTCCGCTTAAGAGCGTTAAGTACCAATATTGCATACAAACACAGCTTGGAAAATAAAATCAGAATTATATAGCATGTTACAAACTACTAATTAAATTCATTATTATAAATACTCTATTTTTTTTTAAATAAAACTCATCATCATTGGCGTAGTTTACAGCTACAGTTAGTCTACAGCTTGATATGGGCCTCTCCAAAAATGTTTTTGCCCCTAAACCCCACCTTGGCCATAAAGATTGGGGATTGTAGAGCTAGTCTTCTTGCACTGCGTATGCTGCTGGTAGTCGCCAGCGAGCATGTACCCATGTTTGGGTACGCTGCGCCATACTGCAATCC
>DWDV01000638.1:0-15771 GCA_018245615.1 Mimoniades ocyalus
AGCGAGCCATGCTCGGAGTTTCTCTGAAGGATAGGATCAGAAATGAAACTATCCGACAGAGAACTAATGTCGCCGATATAGCTCAGAGTATTAGCACGCTGAAGTGGCAATGAGCTGGCCATGTCTGCCGACGAACGGACGATCGGTGGAGTAGGCTAGTTATGGAGTGGAGACCGCGGCTCGGCAAACGTAGCGTAGGACGCCCTCCGGCCAGGTGGGATGACAATCTGCGAAAGGTTGCAAGCAAAAGCTGGAAGCGGCAAGCCGAGCACAGGACGCGATGGCGCTCTTTGGGGAGGCCTGTGTCCAGCAGTGGGCTGAGATAGGCTGATGATGATGATGTATGGTTGGAAAGAATTGCCAGTACTTGTAGTTTATCAGTCTCTCGGTTGGTATAAGACGGGCCACTTCAGGATTAAATGTCCATGTGTGGAGATGTTCCAAGTTATTGATTTTATCTATATTATGCAAAAACACGTATACGCACAGTTATGTGTCGTGTAGATATGTCCTGTAATATTACATAGCTGAAGCTCATTATACCTACAATTGGCTATAAACATATTGTTTTCACATCATTATGTTTATCAGTCCAGCAGAGTATTTTAAAAATTTCATGCCAATTTCATATTTTTTACGTATATTTATATATTTAAATGATTATGATGCATTATTATTTTAGAAATATAAATAAGAACTTTTTAAATCTCAACCTGGTGATAGTATACTCCCACGATCCCCAGTTACGTTTTCGTCACACCATAGAATAGGTAGCGATCCCATACACCGGGCCCGAGCCCAGACTCCGAGCCCCTTTTGGAAATTTCTACTAGAATATACAAATTAGAAAAACCCAATACTATCCGAAATGGGCTTTGAACCCCGGACCTCTCGATCGACAATCACGCTTGCAACCGACCAACAAGTATTCATTTCTTATTAACACGACACCTATGATGGTCTGGACGAAAATCAAAAACCTTGACACCGACGGTTGTAGCTCTGAATTATAATTGCTTGCTAACCGTTCACTCCAAGGCCTCCGGCCTGCAATTAACACTTGACGAATCTATTCAATAATGAACAGCAGTAATGCAAGCCAGAAGACACTTGTATTCTGTATAAGTTGAAATGTATAAAAAAAATTATGTATTGTGGTACCTTGTTAGGAAGTCAAGAATTTTGTAACTGTTTTTAGCATGGATTTTATCAAGCATCCAAAATTAAGATTAGCTATAAGAAGTCCTATTGAACATTTCAAGGTTGTGGGGTTACTAAGAACTTATGAAAGGTTGTAAATAATTAATTTAATGCAGTAAGTAGTTAGTTATTCAGTGCTCTCTGCGTACCTCGTGCAGGACCTGGCGTGCATATATATACATATACACTTACATACTACTTATATACATACCCACACACGTGTGTATATGTAAGTAGTATGTTTAGGCATATCACTACATTCACTACCAATGATAGCTTTTAGAATGAATTATAATGCCAGGAAGAGTAGAAGGCTCTTTTACTCGTTCTTGCAGCTGGGTACCCACAAAATTGATGGATTTTATTGAAACAATTATGAAATTGTCCCTTACGGAATGTACATCCATGAACGGATAGAGACGGAGAAGTCTTACAAATGCCACAACCAATCCACT
Organism: Mimoniades ocyalus; assembly: GCA_018245615.1. Classification (NCBI taxonomy): domain Eukaryota; kingdom Metazoa; phylum Arthropoda; class Insecta; order Lepidoptera; family Hesperiidae; genus Mimoniades; species Mimoniades ocyalus. Next base: position 1,656 of record DWDV01000638.1, read on the forward strand.
AGATGGTCCATAACCACAAATATTCTACCAGAATATTATTATATTATAATTATTAAATTATAACTTCGTGCAGATTTCATTAAACAAATTTAGGACATTCTTTGAACTTGCTATTCGTACGTACGTAAATTAGAAGATTTCCATTCATAAAAAGATACTCCTTCAATAATGAAATGTACCAGTAACTGATATAATTATCTGTTTTGAAGAGCGAAACGATAATAAATAATAACACTCGAAAACGAACGATATGTAATTATGTATTTCTTGTTTCGCGCCAAAACCTCTGATCATATTATTTTATATCACAAGAAGCTGTAAGAACATTTAGTACAATACATTCAAAGCCTAAAAAATAATTTTGAAAACGTATAAAATTAAAAACGATATTAACTAATTGACTTGACAAAAATAATGTTATTATGTTATTACATGCATACGTTGGCATACCTGATAACTTATACAAGTAAAAGCGCCATCTCTTGAATCTTAATGCAAGTATTAAAGATGAGCTTTCTCTCAACTATTTTCTATCTATTTTATCAATACAATAACTTTAATATCAAGTAACGTAAAAAATGATTTCTTGAGATTTCAGCACGAGAGATAATTATTTTCATAAGAAGTAGTAAAAATTTCAGAGAATTACTTTGGTTGTGTTGGTATCATTGCTTATGACAAACTTTCGTTCGTTTTCGTATCGTCCATGGCGATGTCTGACGAAAAAATATGTTAAAAACTTTGTTTCTGTTTACTAAAAAGTAAAAAATAGTTGATTTTAGTGCATAAATGTAAATATTCTGTAGAACTACTGCCATTACGGAGTATTGTGTTAAAAAATAAGCCTTTACAAGAACAGTTCGAAAAATGTTATTGTGTGATAAGTTTCATAATGGCGGCCCGTCGCGTCCCCCGCGCTTCCATTTCGATGACAGTCAAATTATGACAATGCCGATACGTAGAATTCTAAAATATGTTATGTTTTTGTAAATAATTTTACTAGAATTATATGTGTATAGTTTTGTAAGGACTGAAAATGAATCAAGAACATCACAATATCAATACGGGTGGTGGCCAGCCGCCTGGTAATTCGGAGGTTCGAGTGATTATATTTGAAGTTTTTTCAAAGTGTGTATTCGTTCGTGTTCAATGTTTATATATGAATGTTAAATATTGCAGCCGCAGAACCAAAGAGTTCAATCTGCGCAGCAACAACAGCAGGGCAATAATCTACCTCCGACAACGTCAGCGACCGACTTAAGAGTAAACTCTGTTAACTCGGCAGCCGTGAACGTAGCTTTGTCGAGCGTTGCCAAGTATTGGGTATTTACAAATCTATTCCCCGGACCATTACCACAAGTATCAGTATACAATTTGCCTACAAATGCCAGAATCGAAAATGGAAAACCTGTACAGGTATTTATGAAATTAGAATTTCTTTCGCCAGGCAATTTATTTATCTGTATCTAACCATTCCCTCTTCACCAAGGCGTACGTCACTACATTCATCGTCTAGATAGAATAATATAATTAAATAACCGATTTTGTAAAGGACTTGTTTTTTCAAAATTTTTGATATAGATGATAAATGTTTAACCTTTATTCTTGCATAAGTCAGTTACCATGCTAACATATAAGCTTCATGCTTCTTACATTATCAGTGTAATTGTTATGATGGCAACTGGCAAATGAAACTAATCTATTCTTGTTTTAACTATGCAAGCTGTTACAGGACCTTGGTCAGACCCATAGCATACTCAACGGTGATCCAAACATCATACTTGGACACCATGCTGGTCAACAACAGGTTACTGTATCTGCAGCAGGTCAACAGATACCTGTCCCTCAAATTATTGCCACACAATCTGGACAAAGTCATGGTAAGCAATTTTTTATTGTACCTAATTAACATAATTGCTATTATAATTATTTAGGAGGAAGTATGTCATAATACAATTTTATTTGTCTGTTTTTTAAGACCATAGCATAATATGCTTTTAGTTCAATCATGTCTCTGAATATGTTCTGCATACTGCTGACATAATTGAAAAGTTCTTATAAATTGTTGTTGTAAATAAATGTAACCATCATACTCTGTTCTATTACATCTATTAATTATACAGTGGAACCTCGATAAGTTGAAAACCTCCATAACTCGAAAAAATGTTTTGTTCCCTTCCCTTTAAGTCCTAAAACCTACATTAGTCGAAGTCTCAAACCTCTATAAATCAAAATGTTCAGTGAGGCCCTGTAAGCCATTTCGATACATATTTTCCCTCTATAACTCGCAAAATTAAATTGTACTGACTGACTTTAAAAACTTGCAGTCATTGTCGGTAAACCATTGTTTGTTGGACAAAATTTTGGGAGTATACAATAAATAGGATTACCATTTAAGGAATCTTTAACTCATGTTAACACATTCTTGCTTTTTATTTTTATATTGTAAGGATATTTTGAAATAATAATTTAGTTAATTAATAGTAAATTAAAATATGTTTGTTACCTTTGTAACTTGCATTTCTATTTATTTCACCTCTCTAACTCAAAATTAGTAAGAATGAATCTCATCCTCTTTATGTCAAATCAAAATCTCCTTAAGTCGAAAACCTCCATAAGTTGAAAACTCTATTAACTAGAATTGTTGTCTCCCTTCAAGTTCGGGTTATAGAGGTTCTACTGTATAAATTTTAACGTTTTATCTTGTATATATTAATCATGTTGTAATAACACAATACAGCTACACATTCATTTGTTAATTCATGATTTATTTACATAATCTATTATAAAACATTATAAAATCACATTTAAGTTGTCCCCATTTTATATTGTGTGACATAATTATGTACAAGTAAAATCTGAAATAAAAATTTTAAATCCAAGAATTACTATGGACATCAGGTATGCAATTCCACTATTACAAAGCTTTCCTTTATTCATTCAGTTTGACAATGTTATAAAGAATATTTTTTTTATTAACACATTACATGCAGGGCATAAAAACTAATTGACTATTAGTTACCACAGGTAAAAATTAGAACATTCTCATATTAATATTAAACTCACTGGGGAGCAGCTGCATAAATATCGATAAGTTCAAATAAATTCGTAGAGCCCCATATATAATGTTTGAAAAAATATACCAATTAAAGCTACAAAAAAAAATACATAAGAACATTTCATTGATTTAATTGTTAAAATACAAAATAAACTAGTTTTTTTTAAGAGTAGGGTATTTATGGAAACTATCACCTACGTGAAGAGGTATGTTACAAAAGCTGCACTTATAACTACTTAAACTTTTTATTTGCTGCGCAAACACGACACTGCAGTTGAGCATGCACTTTTTTCCCTAGTTTTCGATTTTTTTGGTTTGTGTTTTTTCATATCCAATGACAAACATAGTAATGAATAAAAATATAATAATAATAATATGAGGATGTTATTGCAGAAAGAATATCAATTGTAGGCCTCGAGAACAAAGAGTTAATACTTTACCAGACAATAACCAATATACTATGAAAACGGTAAAAATACCTCTCCCGCAGACAATGATCAGCCGTCGTAAAATGTTTTAATACCCTCCCGCATGTAATGTGTTAAAAGTCTTAAATAGTTGATTTGTATGATTAGATATGGCGCAAAAGCTTGTTTTCATTAAATCTATTTGTTATTGAATGTTTTATTTGAAATGACCTAATTTCAATTTCTAGAAGCGCTTGTGACACACGGTCAGCAGCAGGAGCTCACCACGCAGCAGGCATCTAGTGGCACACAGGTGACGGTGAGCGCAAGCCAGAACTCTCATCAGCAGGTACCCAATAATCGGGTCGAGTTTGTACAACACCATAACATTGATATGGTAAATCATGTGGTAACCCACTCAGATAATAGCCGGAATGCTAAAACATGTTGCTGGTGTGTAGACAGTAGGATTAATATGTTATGTGGTTTCAGTACCTGCATGAAAACTTTTATTCCTTAATTAAGTACTAATATGATACTGTTTATTTGTTGTTCAATATTCAGAAATTATATTGCATGCAGAGACAATAACATCATTTTCAACTGAGTAGATTGCTGTGTGCATGGTAAATGACAAAAGAATCTTATTTGGCCTTAATACATATAAGGATCAGTGAATTTTTTATATCTGTTTTATGTATTGTTAAAATCAGCAACTTGTATGTCTCAATCTTCAAAGTATCTTTGTCTTTGAGAAGGTGTAACAAAAGTCCATTTGGATATAAGTCTGTTTAAACAAATGTTAGACTGTATAGGCTAGGATTTGATAAGAATGATTATACAAATATTTTGATAATAACCAGCACTAAACATTGATTACTCAAAAATGGTTATTATTTTGCTGTCCTAGTAAACTACATAAGTAAGAACTAAGTTGACAATCGTAAAGACTATTCTTAAATTGCATTTTAATTTTTTTTACACAATTTATTTTGTGGTTATATGAACTGTTAAATAATTTCTTTTGTAGTAATGAATATTAATTCATCTATCTGTGGGCCTGTAGACACTAGTGATGTAATATACTACTATGGTTCAACTAGCAGTATTGTACTGTTTAAGTTCCACTGTGTTTTATACTTAGTAGATTATGTTTTTCTCTACTTAGGGACATCAACAGCAACAGCAACAGCAACAACAACATTTACTACAGCAACAACTTTTGGCAGCCACACGACAAGACCATGCTAATCAACAGGTTTGTTAATATAATTGTTGTTTAATGCTAATGTTGCTAAGAAATTGTATCACATTCTAAATATGAAATTAACAGTAAATTGAAATGTACTGTTCAAATTTTAAGTTTGAGTTGGTTTTCCAGCTGAGCAGATAATGAAAAAAAAAAATTTGTCACATTTTCTCAGTGTTTAAATACTTATCTTTCTGTGTGTATATACATGTGTGTGTGTGTGTGTGTGTATGTGTGTGTGTGTGTGTGTGTGTGTGTGTGTCTCTGCCTGTCTGTGATTATTCTGTGTGATATGAAAGTACAGCATTGTTGATAAAAAAAATTCAATCTGTTCACTTAGTATACTCAAGGGAGAAGCAATACAGCAGATAATTTCACTCTATTATAGCACAATTAGTATTTTTAACGGTTAATAAAGTTTAGTAAATTAAGACCTCTACTTAAGAATTATTATCCTTTGGCATAAACTTTAAATCTGATGGGAGATTTCTCTTTCTCCTTAGCACAAATTAGATCTGATTGGATATGTTAAATTAATTATCCAGTTAACATATTAATTGCAGTTATATTTATATGAAATGTATGTGTTTTAAAAACACATTAAATCTGTATAAATTGCTATATTCCATTGTACCAATGTTTATATTTGTAATAAAACTATCCTGTCCTGTACTTCACGCTGCTTTATATTACACTACCCTGCAGGTCAGTGAGGTGAGTTTGAGACAGTGTATTAGGAACATTTGAATGCCATTATGAATAAACTAAGGTGAAATAGTGATTTATTGGAAAATTCTCAGGTTTTGTCTTTAGTGTTTCTACTATACAAGAGAAAGAAAAATGCAGAGTTTTGCATGTTTTAAGTTATCTATTTGGAAACATTTAGGCAACTGCTGTTAGATATGCTATTATTAATTTTTAATATCTAAAAACATTCAGTTTGCACATTACAGGCACTTGTTTTTTTGATTCACGGCATGTTTCTAATTTTTTATGACAAAATTTACATATTTTACACTAGACATGTTTTAACAAAGGAAATATTTTAGTAAATTTTACTTACAATATTCTATTTAATTTGTTATAGAATAATTTATATTGATCTTTTCCAAGTAGTAAAACATAGGTAATATGATTCTAGTTGCATGTTCAGCAATGTAATGCTTTAGTTTCGTATCATGCCGAATTTATTTCATCACAAGATTTCTAATGTTAATGTTTGATCCATAGATCCAATTAACGGTTAGTGAAGATGGGATTGTCACAGTGGTAGAGCCTGGAGCTGGCAAACTTGTTGACAAGGAAGATCTACACGAAGCCATCAAAATGCCGACAGATCACACTCTCACTGTCCATCAGTTGCAACAAATTGTGGGCCACCATCAGGTATGAAATAATATCAGACATAAAAATAGGAAAAATATGCCCTTTTAAAAACTAATGAAAAGCCAAATTTGTACCTTACGGGAATTTGAAAAATGTTGTGATAAAGCTGGTATTTTTCTCATGTGGTAAAACATTACATGAAACTAAGTACAGAATAACAGATAACACATACAAAAGCTATTTCTGCAAATGTAAATCTCTATAGTATGTGTTGGTCTTATGTACTATTCTACACTAGGTTCACTAGAGCTTACAGAAATAGAATTGTCAAAATGTTAAATTTATTTTAAGAGTAAAGATTACTTATATTCTTCCAAGTATCTATAAAGGTTGATGAAAATCATTATAAACACACTCCTCTGTACTTCAATATTAAGTAATCTATAAAAAAAAATATCAACTACCGTATTTTGGTTCTATATTTTTTGTTTATTTAATTTGAAGTAAACGTTGCAGGTAATTGATAGCGTTGTGCGGATAGAACAAGCGACGGGCGAGCCGGCTAATATCCTAGTAACACAGAATCCTGACGGCACCACCTCGATAGAGACCAGCGTCGCGGACCCGCTCGCTATCGTCAAGGACGAGAAGGCAGTCGGCAAAATTGAGGCAACACAGTTCGCCATACCTACAGAGATCAAGGAAATAAAGGATTTGAAGGTATTTTACAGACCCTAGTTTAGTTACGGCTTCATAACTCGTACTTGTATGTATTGTCGAAAAAATCACATTAAAATACATTAAATCCTTTAAATAATTCTTTTTGAGTGTTAGGTATCAGCATTACTGGTGAGGTTGTATTTAAAAAGTTGCCAATCTCTTATCATTATCTCGGTTAGTTCATGTAATGTTCAGGTAACCAACATGCGACTAGATTTCGTATTATTAATAAAACATATCTAGGAAAAAATGACCTGAGTGTACAATAAAAATTATTTACATCTTTGACGTGGCTCATGTAATAAATAACGTCACGCCTGTTATCCCCGAAGAGGTATGCATAGGAGTGTAGTACAGTCCCATGTTTCACCAGTTATGTTTATATCCTACTATGGAAAAGGTAAATCTATTGCTATCCACTACTAGAAACTCTGTACTAGACCCAGGGTTTGAATCCAGAAGCTCTCATTCACCTATCTCGCTTGCAACCATTCAACCAACGAAGCAGTCAGTCTCTAATATACATATTATTTATAATACAGAATGTTGGCGCAATGGGCATGGAAGGTGCAGTAGTCAAGATATCGGCCGGTGCGGCCGAAAACGATCTTCACGCCATGTATAAAGTGAACGTAGAGGATCTCTCGCAGTTGCTCGCCTACCATGAGGTGTTCGGCAAACTTAACACTGAGGGTCAACAACAAACTAAGGTAAAAAAATACATTTCACTTTGTTTATTGAATAACGTATGCATTGAAGTCATCTATTGTTCATTTAACTATGAAGAGGCTTGCTCCGTGACACGTAATTATTAGGCTTGAAATTTATGCGCCCAAGAAAATCGATTGTTGAACAAAATTTTAAGGTATTTATAAAAAATGATTTGATTGTCCTTACACTCATGTTGTCTTTGATCAGGCTATAAATGAAGTTGAGTCAGAAGCGGGAACAAGCGCAGCTATGTCGGAAGCGGACTCTTCGCCCGGCCATCATGCATGTGATATTTGCGGAAAGATATTTCAATTCCGCTATCAACTTATTGTTCATAGGTAAAACGCTTTTCTTATGTTTGTATTTTTTTTACACGTTACAAAAGTTACGTAACGTTTAAGTATTATGTAACAAAAAATTTACATTTTGAGAGTTGGTTAATCAACGTTGGTTGCCTTGTTGGTCGTGTTTGTTACAAGTGCGACTGCCGATCAGGAGGTCCTGGGTTCAATTCCTGGGTCGGGCACTACAAAATTTTACTCACTTAGATTTTCTAGCAGTGGTCTGAGTTTGAAAATGTGCCCGGTGTATGACAATAGTTTCACTCGTCCATGGTGAGACGAAAAACGTAACTGGTGAAATGTGGGAGTGTTCTACATTCCTCTGCCTACCTCTTCAGGGATTACACGCGTGATGTTGCATTTTTAATCAAAGTTGATGTTAATAATAGGTATAATACACATACATACTTTGTTTTAATATTTCTATTATTTCACAGGCGATATCACGGCGAAAGTAAACCATACACGTGTCAAGTATGTGGTACTGCATTTGCGAATCCTGTAGAATTATCGCGACATGGAAAATGTCACTTAGGTAAAAAACTACTTGAATTATTCATAAAAAGAATGGGCTTATTAACAATCGTAATCACCCAACAGGTGTGCTTTATTGTTAGTGCCGCACTTTATTTGATTTTATAATTACTTTTACTATATTTTTGTGCAATATGTAATGAAACACGTTTGATATAACAAAGGACCGCTGACTAAAACTTTTTTGTTTATAATACAACACATTCTTTTTTTCACACGACAGCGGGCGACCCTGCCGAAAGACAAACGAAGAGGTTAACACAAGATAAACCGTACGCGTGCACTACCTGTCATAAAACATTCTCGCGGAAAGAACATCTCGACAACCATGTGCGAAGCCATACCGGAGAAACGCCCTATAGGTAATTCTCCGAACTGTTTTGTATTATAACGTGTTATAATCCTGTGTTACTTACATGTCAGAAGAAATTAGAGCTATTAAAATTGTTTTATTTATTATGTCGATCGCTTCTTTTCAATTGGATAATATATTGAAGTCAGTTGTACAATTTCACAAATTGTAAAGTAAAAAATATATGTGCAGATGTCAGTACTGCGCCAAGACGTTCACCCGCAAGGAGCACATGGTGAACCACGTGCGCAAGCACACGGGCGAGACGCCGCACCGCTGCGACATCTGCAAGAAGAGCTTCACGCGCAAGGAGCACTTCATGAACCACGTCATGTGGCACACGGGTATGTCGCTTCCTTGCATCCGCACGCTTCAACCTACCTTATCATCCGCTCGTCTCAGTCCTCTGTTGGATATATACTAACCCCGAAGTTGGGAATCTCTTAGATCTCTCTCATTAACAGCATAACCAACATTGATATTTGTCATATTTGTATCTCTGAAATGACTTATTTAAACTTACATTGTACATATTTATTTCGAACATTTTTGTCTTGTTTCACCAGTTGTAACTATTCTTAGTGAGGGTAGCACTTAAATATTTTGAATGAAATTACATTTTGTAATTGAAAAAAGGAAATTATTCACGAGAAAGAATATAACCTTTACTCATATATTTTTTACAGTCGTACTTAAAATTTAAGTGTTTTAAATGCTCATGATTAAGAAAGAGATTAAAGGCAGTTAAAACTTAATATAAAACTATAATGTGTACTATTTGTGAACTGCTTTCTATTTATAGAATGCTTCTTGTAAATAGAAGTGAATATCTATTTATTTGGACGGTTTTATTCTCATGATTTTGGGGCCACACTTATGTACATGCATAAAGCCGCAAAATGTGCAAGATTTGCAAAATTGAGATCTTGTACATTTTTCTTTCATCATCCTCATCTCTGTAGATTTTGGTTTTTTTATCTATCTTGGTATTCCACTCAATAACGTAAAATTAATACATTTCTGTACAGTGTTTATTGTAAATAGATATTTTGTTGTCTTCTTTCATAATACATAGTAGTAAATAAAGAATCCTTTATAAAAATGATCATTTATTTTATTCTCGAAACCTAAAATTGAACTTTGATCATTACTTTAGCAAAATAATAAATGATCATTTTTTTGTTTCCTTTTTTCTATTTGTGATGGTATCTTCATATTCTAACAGTTTCTATGGTATTCTTATTTATAATTTTTACATTGTTCCTTTTTTGTAGTAATAATAATCTGAATGCTATTTTTAATCATTTAGTCTTCTAATTATTTTATTTTTTATTATCATTATAGTTTTGTAGTGGGTTTCCTTGTTCTTTAGATTTATTTAATTAAGTTTTATTGTAAAGTGTTGAGTTTATATGGAATTTCCAAGCCTGCACCGAAACAATTTATCCTAGTGGTGCAGAAAGTAAGAAAACTATTGAATGATTCAACTATTAAATAAACATCAGAAAAAATATGTCTAAAGAGCAAATGTATGTGACTTCAAAAGTCAAGCCTTGTATCTTACACAATTAATGTTACAAAAGTGTTGGGAGATTTAATAATTCTTCTACATGACATAGTTGCATCATTGAATATTAACATTTTATTTTCTGCCCCACATAAATAGGTGAAACGCCGCACCATTGTCAAATATGCGGCAAGAAGTATACTAGGAGGGAGCATTTAGTGAACCATATGAGGTCACACACAAACGATACCCCGTTCCGCTGTGAACTGTGCGGCAAGTCCTTCACAAGAAAGGAACACTTCACCAATCACATATTGTGGCACACCGGTTAGTATAGCTTTCAATTCATACACAAGTTAGGTATTCTGAAGACAATGACGGGTGGCATAGTAGGTATTGTCCAATATTTGATTTACAGGCAAGAATTCCTCATTTCACTGAAAAATTTAAGTGTTATTTTCTAGTTTTTGCCTTGTTGTAAATTAGTTTTACAAAAGTCTATTGGCACTAAGTGCAGTTAATTACTGATATTGATCTTCAACTGTATTTATGTACTTCTGGTGTAAGGCTTGGATTTCCGTGCTTATATCTGCTTAATTATATATCATGCATGTATGTATTTTAAGTTAACATTATAATTAAAATTGATATTGCACTAGGAGTAATTGTTTTTATTACATTTTTTTATAAAAATCTCATTTTGAATGTTCGATAGGGCCCCCCTCTCTACTGTTGTAATAAGATGTTGTAATCTAACAAATTTGTCTATTGTTGATTGGTTGTAGATGTCCCGGAATTTATGAGTCTAAAATTTTGATGAATACAATATGTGCTATACTGTGTCTATACACATGTGTGAGGTTTGTGATGGATAAAATTCGCATAAGGTAACTTAATCCTGAAGAATACATTAAATGTTTTGAAGAGCCTTATTTAATTTTCAATTTATATGAGATAAGGTCCAAGTATAGCAGTTACTTTAAGTCAACTACCATCACGTATTTTTGAACACTAATAGTAGTCGTTCTCGTAGTCGGTCTTACTGCATTTGACAATGTTATTGTCCGTCGCAGGTATAGCTTCAGTTTCTGGGTAAGCAAATATTTGAATAAAATTAATCTAGATACTTGTTGTCGTGTGTGTCATGCATACATAAAATGGTAAAGGTAGCGGAGCGTTATTTATTATTATTTTTGTCCGGTTGCAGGTGAAACTCCCCATCGGTGTGATTTTTGCTCGAAAACATTCACCCGCAAGGAACACCTGCTGAACCACGTGCGGCAGCACACGGGCGAGTCGCCGCACCGCTGCAACTTCTGCTCCAAGTCGTTCACGCGCCGCGAGCACCTCGTCAACCACGTGCGCCAGCACACCGGCGAGACGCCCTTCCAGTGCGGCTACTGCCCCAAGGCCTTCACGAGGAAAGACCACCTAGGTACGACAACTCGTAACGAGCAACACGGCTTGACCTCTTCAAACCGAAGCCGACTCCGTTTGAATCCTTTTTCAGTATATTTTGCAATGATATAAAATTACCATTACTCTTTGCCCAATAAGTAACATCTGGTTTTTATTAATGATGAAAAAATTAAATATTTTAGATATATAGCAATAATATCAAATTTCTCGTTGCTTGCAAGCGCGACTGCTGATAGACAGGTCCTAAGGTCGATTTCCGTGTCGAGTGTTATCTGATTTTTCTAACTTAGAATTTCTGGATTTGTGCCCAATGTATGGCAATAGGTCCACCACCTACTCCATTGATGGGAGCTAAAACGTAACAGGTAAGTCTTGAGAATGTACTCCTCAGCCTGTTCAGTTCGAGGATCGGAGATGTGATGTTATGTATAACAAAAATACGCTTGTTTATAGCAAAAAACGCACAACGAATTAGTTTTTTTTTAAATATATGTTTGCAGTAAACCATGTGCGCCAGCATACGGGTGAGTCCCCGCACAAGTGCTCCTTCTGCACGAAGTCCTTCACGCGCAAGGAGCACCTCACCAACCACGTGCGGCAGCACACGGGCGAGTCCCCGCACCGCTGCACCTACTGCGCGAAGTCGTTCACTAGGAAAGAACATCTCACCAACCATATCAGGTAAGAACGGCTTCCATAACTATTATTTTATATTCACCAACCTAGAGGGAAGGCTACGAAGGTCCAATGAGCTTCAACACTGCGAATCTGAAGAAAATCTCCAAATTGCAGAGTACGCACCTTCAAAATCATGTAAGTTATTACGTAAATATAGTATCGGTATGCTGACTATTAAATGATGCCATTTAGAAGGAGAAAGGTGTTATTTTAATAGTGAGATCGTAAAATGGGATTCACGGGGTACAACTTACACCTAGGTTCGTTCAGCAGTCATCAGCATTGGTAAAATCATATGTAAATGAACCCCGTTGAATGTACACAACGAATTTAACAGAATGTAAATCAATTTTTGGTATTTAAAAATAGAATGCTGATATGAGTACTTCTGGCAAAAAAGGTAAGTTCGATGTTTATTATGTATTGTCTGTCTACCGTCAGCAGTATACACTACTTATCAGTTTCGCCAATTTAATGTAATGTTCAGTATCTTAGTTTATAATAGTGCATGCATTGTATTTTATAATATTGTTATTATTTAATATCAATTTTAGGTTTCCTTGAATTAAAAATGTTTATCCAAGTTAAAAGGTTAAATTTAAATATTCAATGTTGCAATAACTCGACAATGCTGTGCTACAATCGACCGCCATAGAAATATTAATTTCAAAATAGTAGATTGTTCACACAAGTCCCGAGGCATGTCTATCTTTATATTGGTATGCATGTAAGTAGCATGTATGCGGACAGCGCCAGTAAGGTAAGGTTAAAACTGAACGTTTACGTTACAAAACTATATCGGGGCCGTCCCCTTCGAATCGAATACGGCATTCGTGTGAAGTTTCACCGTTCCATCTGTAGCACAGCATTGTGCATTCCGATTTGGGCTTTCGGGAAGTCAAACACGAGTTCCGTCCACTCGGCGGCGAATTGCAACATGCGATATTAAAGTTTAAACACACGTGGTTATGTATCGAATCGGAATGTACTGTTGTTGTTGCGCAGACAGCACACGGGCGAAACGCCACACACGTGCACGTACTGCCCGCGCGCGTTCGCCCGCAAGGTGCACCTCAACGAGCACGTGCGCCAGCACACGGGCGACGCGCCGCACTCCTGCTCCTACTGCAACAAGAGCTTCACGCGCAAGGAGCACCTCGTCTGCCACGTGCGGTACGTGCTCTCGGCCGGGCTGCCCTAGTTCACTCACTTTGCAGTGCTCGGCGACATACGCACTGAGCAGGTGTACGTACACCTGTATTATGTAATTCCCCTACATTTTGACGATATAAACAATTTTCACCTCGCCCCTGAAATTTTGACGATTACCGTGTCATTAACAATCCTTTTATCGTTCTATCGTTGGAGACGGGTTTCCACATGGTGTTAGTTTAGAATGTAAAGGGTTTAGACTCTTAAACACTTCTCGGTATAAAATTTAGACCATAGTTGTGATTCTGAGCGAGTACTGGTTGATTAGTAGGCTTCACACGCCTTAAAGAAAATTATAAAGAACTTGTAAGGTTAAAGTTATTTAAATAAAAAAAAAATGTAGTAACTGTAAGAAATGCCTTTTATAATAACAGTACATTAAATATGTTATCCTTCTTGATCCCCACGACAGCACAAGCGAGCATTATCGTTCACTTTGAGATAGACTGATGAATATAATTGTGTGACAATTTTCCAAACTTTCATTTAATTTCAGGCAACACACAGGCGAGACTCCGTTCAAATGCACGTACTGTACGAAGTCATTCTCGCGCAAGGAACACCTCACGAACCACGTGCACCTCCACACCGGGGAGACGCCG